>VXAA01006756.1:433646-444236 GCA_013399115.1 Anseranas semipalmata | reverse complement strand
AAAAAAAAAAAAACAAAGATTTTTTTGCCCATGTGAAGTCTCATCATGCAAAATATTCACAGCTTAAATATATGCACAGTCATCTCTACTAGTCAGACACCATTTCAGTCCACGCATCAGAATATATATTAGCAAAATGATATTGAGACACAGAAATAGCACACCACAGCCAGCATTAGAGTATGGGCCATAATGCCTACCTCACAGGGATCTAGTAGGGTTTAATTAATTAATGTTTATGAAACGCCATGAGCTCCTCAGATCATCACTTCAATTCATTACCACCAACATTTGTTTTGTATCCCACTTTCCCCCCTTAATTCAACAGTGAATTTCCTTCAGAAAGTGTTGCATTTATAGAGTAATGAACAGCTGGAAGTGGTTGGGGTGATTTGACTGAGCTGCATTTGCAGGAGTACAAAAAGGAACAGGACCTCTTCCCCTTCCTTTCTGCTTATTTGGCATCAGGTCTAAGGAGGGTGTGAAGCTTCATGATGTACAATCCTTCCCCTGAGAAGCCACTCTGAATCAAAGCTATGTCAAAACACAGCAGAAAAGGTTAAAGGTAAGGATATAACATCAAAGAATTAGATATTAGTCTGGGAAACACCATTGCTCACATTCATGTTAATTAAGGATGGGTATGAGCTACAAAGTTCAGAGGGGGGTATGGATACAGGCATCTAGTTCTTGCCTCATCTCTAATAATTATTAGATACATTGGCTGGAAATAGTTGGAAAGAAAATCAATAGGAGAATGAGTCAAGAAAATGAATGGCAATTTTGAATACTTACATGCATAGGATTTCACTCAAGGGCGAGACAAGATAAAATTAGTAGTCTGTATTAAGACAAAACAAAATATAGCTTGATCAAACTTCCATTCAGTGGAATCTCCTTTAAGAAGTTCAACATTGGAAGGCTAGAGAACTTAACAGAGAGGAAGGGAAAGATTATCTGGTAAAACTCTAAGGTTGTTATAGAATTTCAGAGAAGAAACCAGATTAAGACAACAAAATTACTGGTGGAAGAAAAGTTGATAAAGAAGACTAGAATTTGATAATGGAGGAATTTAATTATTCAGATATTGATTTTTATGATAACTATGTGGAAACTAATGGAGTTTGTTTGTAGTGGCAATGCTATTAGTCCACTGAGCATCCAGTAGCTGTTCTGAACTCTATGCTTGGAGATAAGCATGTGTACTGCTCTAAGGTTACTGTTAATTATAAAATTTAATTTTAATTACATTTAATTTTAATATAATTTTGAAGTTAATGATAGGGAGTTCAAACTTCACTATGATAAAGATCATCATAGATTTAAGGGATAAATCAATAGAAGACATTCTTATTGAGGAAACCTTGGGAGCGTCACAAAGTAAATATTCAGGATCAAAAGAACGATTAAGAAAACCTAAAGACACTCATCATAAGATTTCCTTTTTGAATAAATAATAACAACAAAAGTGTTCATGCAGCCAACAGGGAAAAAATGGCCAATAATGCATAATAGTGGCAATCTGGTAGTAGTGAACCAGAGAAAAGCAAATAAACTTAATGGGGTGTGTTTTGTAGATATTCTGACTGGGAAGTTCTTCTTCCAAGAATGGAACCTCATCCTTCAGGACTTATAACTTCTCATTATTTTTGTTCCTGGCATACCAAAGCATGGGCTTAGCAGTTTATAAATGGAATTGACCTTGTGCAGTCCCATGACCAGAAGACTCATCTCCAGTTCCTGTATTACATATTCAGTCACTGTAATGTAACCAACGTACCTGGGAGCAAGTACTTAAAATCCAGCTCTCCCACAAAGTAAAAAAGCCCCAGCAAGAGGAGTGGGCAGCAACCTCCAAAGCTTGATGAAGCTGTGGTCTTCATGTTTTATGTCTCCTTCAGACCAAGCTGGCTGTTTTTTCCCCATGGGCTGGATACATGCTTTTGTCACCAACCTATTGCATCAAAGCAAGCACCATCAACTGATGCTGTGCTTTGCACAATGCTGCAGACTTCTCCTCTGCCATTGAAAGAATGTCTAATCTTGTGTCTAACCTTGATGGAGTGGAGGCTGGGGACCCCCACAGGGTTTGGCAAGTCCCCAGGCTTCTGAGTAATGCACTCAGAGCCTGTGTTGTCCCCCAGTCCCTTCTTGGCTTAACTGAATGCTGTTTTGCCTAGCTCTTCCCCTGGCTTGTACAGAAGGCTCAGCTCCTTAGATCTGATTGC
Organism: Anseranas semipalmata; assembly: GCA_013399115.1. Classification (NCBI taxonomy): domain Eukaryota; kingdom Metazoa; phylum Chordata; class Aves; order Anseriformes; family Anseranatidae; genus Anseranas; species Anseranas semipalmata. The sequence goes on along the minus strand of VXAA01006756.1, from coordinate 442,008 downwards.
CATCTCATGTTTCCACCATAGGCAAGAGAGCATGGACCCAGCTTGGTCAAAAATTTTCCTATCAGACTTGCTTTCTTGTTGATTTAATTAAAAAAAAAAAATCATTAAAAACTAATCTTCTTTCAGGGTACATCCAAATTTCGTGGGGAGAAAAAACTAGAAAAATCAGTTTTGTTTTTTTCTGTGGAAAAAAGTTTGGACATACAATGGCAATACTTCACAGCTTATTCCTCTCCATGATTTATAAACCATAAAAATGGTGAAATATCATCACACCTTAGTGAAGAGACCTGGACACCTCAGGAGTCAGATCCCTCTTTATGAAATACCATGACACCCAAACTACAGCTCCTGTTAAACAGGCCCAATAAGAACTAGATTATGCAAATCCCACTTGTTCTGGCCATAAATCTTCAGTTTGGTTTCAGTCTGAGGGGAGGGGCTATTTCTTCTGTAAAATATCAGTCTTCCAATCAAACTAAGCATAAATCTAATATTAATCAACCTTTAACTGTATTTACCAGGTTCAGCATTGCAATGGAAAGATCTACAGATCAACAAGCTGATATGTGAACAGAAAGCTGGAAAGGATAGTAAACTTTGTAAAAATAATGGAAAATTAAAGCATAAGAAATTACTAATCTGTAACAAAATAGTATATAGAACATATAACTTAGTAAGACATTAAGAATTATTTCAGCAGCAGCAAATAAAAATGTACTTCCTGAGACAGAGAGATCCATAAGAAACATGCATAGCTATCTGTGATAAATCAGAAATGTTAAGAAGCATCCCAACAGTAATTCGGATCTCTTGGCACCGAAGTAAAGCAAATACATTGCATAAGGGTTAACTCCTCAGCTCACATAAATCAAGTTAACACCATTTAAGTTAGCAAAATGTATTCAAAGTCAAATTCATTTACTCTAGCCAAAGATCTGTCCCTAATTGTATCCTTTGCATTTTATACTGCATTAACTATTTTAACATATTCAGCTTTAAAGCCCAACGTACTTCAATATAAACTCCATTACATATACATATATGCACTTGTGTGTACATATGCAGAGGAATACATACATATAAAATACTTTTAAGTCATAATATAAACAAATTAACATAACACCATTCCTAGCTATGAAGAATAGAATAGGAACAGTTTTACAGGATTTAGTGAGGAAACATGCTGAAAATCCTAATTTGAGTAGAGTCAACCAATGTGGATTTAGAGCAGGAAATCTTGCTCAAATTTGTTGGAATTCTTCAAAGATATCGCTGCCAAGGTAGAAAAGGAAAATACTATAGGTGGTATACAATATGCCTAGACTTTCATGAGAGTGTTTGATAAGATCCTGCACTGTAGATTACCAGCAAGGTACAGAGCCACTTCGTAAATGATAACAAACTTTAACAAACTGATAATGGTCTGAAAACAGCATTCACTGAATGATTTAGAGATTGGCACTCAATACAGGATAGTGATTTGGTCAGGTTAGGAGTTTGTCTTGTCTCTAATCTATGCAAAAGAATTAAATCAGAATATCAAAGGTAACATATCAAAATATGCCAGGGACATGAGTTACAGGAGCACTAGCAACAACTGTCTAAATGTAAGATCCCGATCACCAACAAATGCAGCATCAGCACCACCAGGAACACACTGCTGGGCGGGAGCACAGAGCTGATAGGGCAAAATAAACAGGCTTTTCTGATGCAGAGAAAATGTGAAAACGTGCACCAGATGGGGAGAGGGGTGGAAAGAAATGATGGACGGATGCTATGCAAAGGGAAGAAAGGAGAGCAAGAAAGAGCTCAGGGAGGAACTGGAATTCCAGGGGAAAAAAAAAAAAAAGCAAGGAATAGAAGGTTGCTTTGGGCTTTTTTAGCCTTTGAATTAGGAGACTGAAAATTTAGAGATTAAAAAAAAAAAAAAAAGGATTTCTGGATTTTTTTTATTTTTTTTATTTTTTTAAGAAAAACCTCTAACCCAATTTAATGGATAAGTACCTGGGTAAGATTTTTTATCACAGGGATGGTGTTAGTATAAGGGTCAGATAACAAAGCTAATCCTCTTTCCCTTGCACCCAAGCCCCATGAAGTTTTGAAGCACTAGCAGTCCCTTTCTGCCCCCAGGGTGATATGGACCTGTCCAGAGTAGCTCAGTACAGCCAGGAGACCGGGGACAGGACAAAAGCCTGAGGGCTAATTTCTGTGCCACCATGGCTCACGTCTACATTGGAGGACCTTGGTTTTTTTTCCTAATGGAAGGGTTCATTTTTTTTTTTGCCTGATGGTAACTACACAGAATTTCACCAGATATTTAAATAAAACATAGCATCAGTTAAGAAGGGGCAGTGCTGACTACGGCTATACTTTTCTCAACTTTTACATCCATGGTGCTTCAAACAACCTGTCTAACATTACAGCCAATTTCTGTTGGTTTTACTGCCATGTCTACTTCATTTATTTTAGTAAAACATCCTTCAGGAGTATGACCAAAAGGATTTGGTCTTGTGAGCATTGATCAGAACTGTACAAAGACTAAAACTTCAGCTTGTTATACATTTTTTTAACCAATTAATCTCTTTATGCAAAGACCCTCACAAAAGAGCAGGCTGACATCGTGGTAGTTGCTAATGCTAACTTCAGCTTTCACTGATACAGTACATTTAAATTAGGAGTGGAAAACCCTAGGAGTTTAGTTGTGGGTGTTTACAATTCAACAAATGCCGAGGGAAATCTATTCCGTCCCTCATTCCAATGAGCCCAGTGTCAGAACAATGTTGTCTGAGATTGCTGCATTTTCAGTTCATCTTTGGATCCAGCTCTCTGGTAGGGTTGGACTCAAACCCCCAGATTAAAAGGCAAATAGTCTAGCATATTTTACAGGTTTTTCTGAGTCACTGTGGATCCTGTAATTTGAACTTGAAGTTTACTGTGCTGATTTTTTTTTCTCCAGCTTCATGTCCATGGCCTCCCCTCTCAGAACCGTTTCTTCACATGCCTGAAACTAATAGGTATTTTTCTTTTGTTTCCAAGTTTCTCAGAGTTATTTGTCCACCCTCTACTGCCATCTTAGTTCCTGAATAAAACCTCAGTGTTTCTCAATAGGGTGGAGAATTTCTTCCCCTAAACAATCTCTGCTAGCAATGCTTCTTTCATTTTCAGATCAAACATTAAAACAGACAAAAATCTCCCATTCATCATATAAGCACATTGCTTTTCTAAACAAAAGAGTGTAGCTAGATATCAGAAATAATTGTTCACATATTAGTTTTCTGGGATTTCAACACTTAACAAACTTCCTTGATCTCACACCACTTTGCCTGCTTCCTCCACCTACATTTTACCCAGAGTATTTTTGTTTCACCAACATGGTCTTTGAAATTTCAAAATCACAGGGGTTTACTTGTGACTTGTCTCTTTCCCCATGTTTGTGTTCAGATCTCTAATGACATTCTCCTTTGAGTTGCCTCAGAGGAAGGGAAAAACCCATTTTTTTTAAATGTTGGCATTCTGAGGAAGCATCTGTATGCTAATTTGCTCTCAACTTTGCTAGCAGAATATTTAAAGGGAGATAGTTCTGAATAAATGAAGACCAGTTAGCAGTTAGAAGTCTTTGTAATGCTACCGATTTCTTGGGAGCTTTTTTTGTCCTCCCATCAGCCTTCAAAGCTGTTTTTTGACTTTAGGAGATCACTGAGTTCATACTTGAGTACCAGAAGTCCTGCTCCACCTTAAGAATTGTACTGAATCTGTCAAACATCAATTTTGAATCAATGCCAATTCAGTATAAATAAAGTGTGATATGGACACTCCAGCAAAGGATAGCCTGCAAATCAAAAGAACTGTTATTGCACAAGGAACATGATAGATTTTCTCCAATAATTCCAATTTTGATCACCTTTTCTAAAGAAGAACTTCAGTGACTCAAATAGGAATAAGATATGAAGCAATCGTTGTTTCTGACTGTTAAAGATAGTTGATATAAATTAAAGCTGAGCCTAATCCTTTCTAAAAAGACCTAAACATTAACATTTTCATAATTAGGATGGAAACTGAAGAAGTGGTTGTATCTGGTGGGTTTAAAAAAGATGCCAATTAAAAATGAAAGGTCTAAGAATAAACAGTAAATTCATGTAGAGCTATCCAATTCCCAGCATGGTGGGCAATTTGTTAAATAAAAGCACCAAGTGAACTGGAGTATTAATGAACAGAAGAGATAGCCGGACATGTTTACACAGGCAGACAGGGCTGGAGGATATATCGACAAGGCAGGGAGGTGTGTTGTAATAAACTTGATGGGGGACAGACTTGTTGGGCCAAGTGTCCCTTTCCTGTCCAGGAATTCCTCCTGTCCTCATTACCCTTTCACCTCTGGACAGCTGCAATATTAAAATCTGGCTCATGTCTTAAGGAAATTGAGTTTAATGTCCTTAATTTAGTCCCCAGTCCACATATATCCATATCACAACACAATCATACAATTTGGCTCGACTGACAGCATCTGCTCAGGAAAGAGGCCCATCCTGCAATGGCAGGGCTGTTGCAAGGCGAGTCTAAGACCTTTAGAAAGTATGCATAGCTCATATCTCTGTAGTGCCTGTGTGGTAGGTTCATACTAAAGAGAAACCCTCTCATTTTCATTCCTTTGTTTTTCTGGAATCCTTTGCATGTAACATTTTAATTGCCAAAGCAGTCAGTGTGTTCCTATATCCGTGACAGCACCCAAGCTGGACAAGCACTCACATGGCCTTGTGGTTTCCTCGTTTTTAATTCACCTCCAAAACAGACAGTAGTCTCAAAGATGCAATGAGTGAGTTATGATTCAGTACAGCTCGCTCCTCTCTGAAGCATGGATGAAGGCTGCAGGTTTAGGTGCTGTATCCATCGATTACATAGAAGAGAAAAATTTAGTGCTGTATTTTAGTCCTGGACGTCGTGATGCACACTCTGAATGTGAAAGTGAACTGGTAAATAATCTGGAGTCGGAGAGGAGCAGAGTGGTTTTGCTGGGGAAAAAAAAGTGTAAGGGATAAAAATCATCCAAAGGTTTTCTATTTTAAGTTGATAAATCATTTAAGTTGATTACATCACATCTCCAGCTAGACTTCTGATTAGAAAACTTCAAGAATTGGAGGGTAGGGTTATAAAAGGCACTTCTTTCCTCTTCATCTTGAAAATATCTATGTTATGTGCTTTCCAACATTGAGGGTTTTTTCCTTGTATCTTTCTTTAGGAAGACTTTTATTATGCCTGTGCTATGATTTTCTTCTGATCCATTTGCTTACCAGCCTAAGGAGCATAAAATAGTATGTAGATACTTGACAAGTATTAGCAGAAATGTCAATGTACTGGGTGCATTTTGGGATGGAAAGAAGGGTATAAGATGGAGAGTAAGACTGTCAGCTTGAGGCAGAAGAAGCTGATTTGTAAATAACAAAATTGTAGGATTTATTCTTTTTGATGCACTGCACTTTTATTAAAAGAAAATCCCCTGGAAACCTCTGTAAATGGCATGAAACATATAATTAGACTTAGCTTTTCTCACTCTCTGCTTATTTAAATGCTCAGTAACTTCAATGGTGATTCAGTAACAACTGATTTTATAGAAACATCTGACAATGAGAACAAATATTTGCAGTTGTTTCGGTCTCTGCTCTGTTTCTGCCTCTTCACCACAAGGCACGAGGGCGAGCTTGCCTTCCCTGTGTGCAAACCAGCACCACTTTCCCCACTGCTCCCAGCTACAGTCATGTCCACTTTCCAACACTAAATATCAGGAATATAAATCCCTAAATAGGACACACCTTGACTCATGCTTCCTGAATGCTACCTGCCAAATTCCGGACACAGACCTCAGTGACATCTACTATACTCCCAAAAACGTGTGCCACCAGCAGGCAGGCTTTGGCATAAGCAAAGACACCGCTGCCACATGCAGCTGGTGGGTGGTGGTGGCACAGTAACTAACCCAAGCACCCACCTGCCCCAGCAGATCAGGGAGGCTGAGGCACCTCAAATGCAGATATCCAAGACCATGCCATGGTTGGGTTTGTTTTCCTTTGCCTGGGCTCCACCGCTTCTGCCCTTTCCATGCCTTCTAGGGGAAGAGATCTTGCATGTAGAGCCACCCCAGCAGAGGGCCATCGGTATGGATGAGCTATGAAGTGAACCAGGCTTGGCTTGGCTGCAATGAACCTCCCCACGAGCTCCCAGAGCCACCAAAGCAACCTACATAGCAAACCATGAGTCATCTAACTGATTATGCTTTTACCCTTTGGGCAGCAGTGTTCAGTCCAGCTTACACTCCAGAATTGCCTCCAATAACTAGTGATAGGTAGGAGGATACCATCGAGATGAGTGCCACCATGGCCAGCCTCTCCAGCCAGGACAGGTCACCCCAGCACCTCAGGACCTGTTCCCACCTCTGCTGGCTTCAGTGGCATCTGCTGCCCCTGCCATATGCAAAATGAAAGGTCACGTAATGAATATCGCTGAATGGGCACCATGCTGGATCCATGAAAACGTCTTTACTTCATGGGATGTGGCTCAGTCAAATTACGGTATAGAGTCCCACTGTTACAATTCCTGACTCGTGAGAGCCATGGATATCAATGCTCACAGCAACCCAACCCAGGCTGCAGATATTATTCTGGAGGCCATTTTGCCTTCTCTCTAGCCCAAAATCTGGGAAATCACAGCCACTCATAACCTCCTTGTGGTGGGCCTATTGTCAGGTGGAACCACTGGGTGGGCACCAAGCTATTGCCATATTCTGCCTTGCTCATTTTTTGCACCTATTTCCAACCTGTCAGAACAGCAGAAAGAAATACAGTCAATATAGTCAATTCTGAACTCTGTAGATATATATATATATACAAGTAGGCATTTTAGAGAGTTTCAGGTTGAAAGTTGCTTGTCAGAATTTGAGAAGGGAGCAGCAGTTGTTCTGACACTGCGGTTTTCACATCCTTGTCAGAGATTTGAAGCAGGATAGCTGATGTGTGTTAAAAAAGGATGGTGAGGTTTTAAAATAGTTTAGATGCTTCATGGAGCAAATTTCAAGTGATATAGTAAGAATTGGTACGAGTGTACGTGCACCTAACACCACACATACGGGGAAACAATTTGTTCAAATACAGATATCTTTAATGTGACACCGACCTGGAGAACCACAGAGCAGATGACCCGCAGGGGCATCAGGAAATTTCTCAAGAAAAAAAATTCAAACACAAATCAGGGAGGGAGGGAAGACCCAGGGAAACCTTTCATGGCAGTAAAAATAAGCTCTCCGGGTTTTGACAGCTCTAATAACCCAGAGCCCAAGATTTGGGCTTGGAAAGGGGCCAGTTGGCCAAGCCTCCATCCGCAGACAAGCTGGAGGTGATGTTGATAGTCAGGGGGAAGCAAACAGAAGAGCTGGCAAGTCCAACGCCACCTCTGCTGGAGGGGATGCCTGCCGGTTCACACATAAGTCTGCGGGTCAGATGTGCGATGTCACTGGGACACGCGATACAGAGCGGCAGCAATTTTCCAGGTACTGGGGAATTCTATCACCATGGAATTTCCTTGAAAGCTATGTTGCGGGATCTGACTGCCACAAATCATTTGGGCTTTTCTCAATATTTTTATCACCCTTATGTTTGTGTAGATTTTAAAATACACAGACAATCTCCTGAAGTCACAGAGAGAACAAAATGCTTTACCCAGGGCAGTGATAAGAGCCCTTTGGGGCAATCATAGAATCATGGAATGGTTTGGGTTGGAAGGGATCTTAAAGATCACCTAATTCCAACCCCCTTGCTATGGGGGGTTGACTTGAGTTGACTTGGAAACTTTTGGATGGCTATCAAAATGTCAGCTTTGCACCTGGATTCCCTGCCAGTAACTTCACCTCCACTACCTTAATCAGTAGTCAGGAGGAAAAAGAGAGAGACATGGGGAAGCTGGGTAAAAATAAACATGATCTGGTTGCAAAATAGGTAGAACAGGGTCAACTCTGAAATTATATCATTTATATTCACCATTCAGCCTCATTAAAACAAAAATAAAATAAAATAAAAATAAAATAAAATAATAAAATAAAATAAAATAAAATAAAATCTGCATTTCCAATGTAAATAAAGCTGCCACAAAGTTGTCCATCATCCTTGTTAAGGCACAACACGATCCGAGGGGTGTTGGCTAACTCCGTGCTGGATGCATTCGCTCCAGTGCTGCTGCTGCTGCCCCTGCTGCCTGAGGAGAGGAGAACCTGGGGGGACCCCAAAGTGGTCCCTTTGCAGGGTAGTGTGGGTGCACCTTAGGGATGTTTGCTTTTCTCATGCTTTTAGAAGCAAAGTCCGTAGGTTTAACCCCA
>VXAA01006756.1:372843-406031 GCA_013399115.1 Anseranas semipalmata | reverse complement strand
AAAAAAAAAAAAAAAACTAAAAAAACCAACAACAACTTCCACAGCAAAGTTTGCAGCTTTGGGTGCTTTCCAGATATTTAAGTCACACAGAAGCATTTCTGATGAAAATTATTTCCTCGCAGATACAGTGATGATTATCAAATAAAAAAGCTGGTCAAGAAATTGAAAAGTTTGATTCAGTAGAAAAATGAGTGCTGGCTGCATAGTGTTGCTGCCTTTTTGCAGTTGAAGCATTTAAGATAGCAAGACTCTGTTTTTTTAATGATTTGCTGTGTTGTGTAATAATTATACATATAGTGCAGTGAGGTTACTTGGAGGAACACCACACTATGTATGTTTTTTGAGTAAGGACCCAGGAGATTGCCTTTCACTTTGAAAACAATCCTTAATATCAGGAAAATGCTCTGTTTGTTTATGCGTACATAATGCAAGTTTGTCCGCCTGGGAACTGCAGCAAATGGGAGAAGTATGCATGGATTTCACAGGTAACAGGATTACGTGGGCACATAATTGATCCATTTGGAGAAAAAAATGACAGTGCTCTAAAGATGCCTAGGCTTTGGAGATGGAGTTTATGAAACAGGCATTTGTAAATTCAAAGGAATCAATATGTCAATTTTATTACATCTCAGGACCAGCTGGGCATTAAAGGAACAGTAGCCTTTTTAAAATTGCAGCTGCGTATTCTTGCATTGTGTACCTTTCTTAAAAGGCTTTGAGTTATAGAAAATGTACTTTACCAGCGATTTGCACCTTTTCAGTGGCCAGTTTGCATGGACAAAAAAAGACACAAAACATTACATTGTGTCAGTTTTGCTCTTAAGCCGCAGTTGGTTAAAACTGCCAGACTTGAATTATACCATTCAAAAATCTTACTAATAAATATATACACGGAAGGAGACTAATGCCTGTTTGTAACCCAAATGTCAAAAAAAAAAAAAAATTTAGATCCTTGAAAACCTATACCTGTATTTCAAGCCAAATACTCAGCACGTGTTGCAGAGGCAGCATCACAACATGAGATACCTGAAAGATTGTGTTAAAGACCTCACGTGAAACGTGGCCTGAATCATTGTAAAACACTATCTTATCTTTTCTTCTTACTGGATTTCTGAAACCCAGATGATTAAATTTAATGCAATGATTAGTTTTTCCAAGGGACAGCAGTCTTCAGCTGTCCAGATTCTGAAATACAACTTTTCATACAAATTTGCAACGTGCGTCACGGAGGGAGACATTGAGTAGAATGTGGGTCGCAGTGGCGGTCACTGCCCGGAGGCTATTGAAGCCACCCAAACCAGGTTCTAAATCCCAAAGATGCGTTCTCAAGGAATTGATGATGGCCGTTGAAGTTTGTCCCTTGGAGGGAAGGAGTTTAGCCAAGGAGCAATTGTGGCTCTCCAGAATATGCTGTACACTCCTCTACCTGGAAGACACTTGGTTGGGGAACTGTGTTAGTAAAAGCTGAGTGCTCCTCCAGCCTAGAGTAGATGTCCTGTTGTCTTTTCTCCTCTGCCTGCTGGCGATGTTGCTACGGACCTGATGGCTACAGCCTACTATGCGACTCCGAATTTGTAATTAGTATTGCCAAAGATGTCACTGATTTGGGGTACCTTATGAGGAACAGTAGCAACATCTCTAGTGGCTCAACAGTCTGAAAACCCACCTAAAAATATTCAAGCTGGAGTCCCAAGAAGGAGATACCTAGGATCAATGGCCACTGCTCCCTGAGACTTCCTTGCCTACTCAGCTTCCCTACCTCTATCATGGTCCTCTCTGATCTTCCATAATGTTCCTCTAGCTCCTTTTGCACAGTTTCTTTTTCTTTGAGCTCATATTCTTCAGGCCAGCCCAGCTACACGCAGGGTCTCTGTCTCAACCCGCTCAATAATTCTTATTTTTCTTGCTTGAGGATCTCTACTTTCCATAAAGTATGGTTGAATTATTTCTCTAGTAGTCTGCTAACACTTAACCATTCCAATACCTTGGAAGATGTGGGATCACACCATAAATTGGCTTATTAAACTAGCCAGCACTGTAGAAAATAGGTAGCGTACACTATATAGGCGTATATTCTACACATCTCCCCTAACACAAGTATGAACTGAATACGGAAGAATAAAATGTCTGGCTTCCCCCAAAGAGTATGGAAGAGCAGATACAAACAGTACAAGCTAGTGAGGTACCTCTTTATGGTCATAGACTTAGAACGAACTAAAACTTTACTCTGCAATGATGCACTTTCAGAGCATTTATAAAATCTTCATGTGCTAAGGAAGATGCAGAAAAAGAGGATTAGAGTGTTTTCACAGATATTTGTGGCAGCATAGGAAACAAACACGACTGTTTGCCAAGCAGGTATGATCAGAACTCATGTAAATACACACAAGTGAAAAAAGGAAACTACGTGAACTCAGCACACTAAAGCTTAGAAAACAGCAGGAGGCTGAGGGGTAAGACTTTCCTTTCTGCCTAGCTCTGCCTGCGTGCTGAGGTGTGAAAGGTATGACGTACACACCGCTCATCTCAGCATCCGCCACCAGCAATGAGGTGGTGAGACAGGGCTTAGTTCTGAATAGGCTAAATTAACATTTCCCAAGCCCCACCACATTATCCACTCAAAGACCTCACCCCTTTCCTGCTCGCTAGAGGGGCGACGTATGAACACGAGTGAACGGAGGTAAGAGGAGCTGGCTGAGGCCTCCCAGCAAGTCAGCTGGAACTAAAAACCTAGAACTAGTAAAACCAGAGGTCATATTCTGATCCTGGTTACCTCCACGCAGTCCCAGAGCCACTCTGCGGGCAGCCTTTATATTTTGTCAGTTCTTTGAATCTAATTGTGAAAGTAAAGCAAAGCTTCCGAATGATAAGGTGGAAAAATGGAAAAACAAAACGCTGTCATCGACCTGATTGATGGTTCTTCCATTGAGATCATAACAGCTTCTTCAGAGACTTTTACAATCTCTGTAGAAGTGCAGGAGGCACTGCCAATATCCGCAGATCATTGGCATGATAGACCGTAACGGCTTCTTCAGAGCCGTTCCGGTCTATCGTGTCAATGCGTACTTAGGGAGTCCTCAATGCATGGATCATTGACACGGTACTACATAACGGCTCCTTAGAAGCCATTACTGGGTATCAAGTCAATGCATACTTAGGGAGCCCTTAATGCACGGACCCACGCAAGTTGACTTGCTCTGAATACTAACAATCCTGTGGAAAAGTAGTTACTGCATGCGTGATGGAGGGGGATTATCGACGCCCGCCTGGAGCAGCGGGACGCACGCACGGAGCTCCCAACGCCTCTCGCTGGGCGGTGAGGATGCTCCCCGTGTCCCACCGACCTGCCCTCCGACCTCACTTTATTTCATAAAACATGTTAAAAAAAAATAAACACCCTCAATTTGAGACAGGAAAGCCAAGAGGCAGCCCAGAATGAGCGTTTTAGAGGTAGAATATAAAGCCTGGAGCATAAGTGGCTGCAATAGAAGTGCTGACGACCCCTTACGTATGGAGCAGTAGCTCTGCGCATCGTACCACTCTCACCTACTTTGCTGCAGTTATCAAAACCACCACATAGTTATGATGATCTCTGCAAGATGGTTAGCTATCTTTCCACATCAAGCTTGCATAAAACAACCCTCTTTGCACGAGAAATGCTTTGTTAAATATCACGTCACCCGGCGAGGAGCTTGTCTGCGTTTTTTGACCCGTTCCCGGGGGGACGTCAGGCGAGACTTTCCAAATCGTTGCCGCGCCTCTGCTCCGATCTGCCAAGGCGCGCCCCGTCATTTCGCTTCCCGCAGACGAGATTTCCCTGCGACCGAGTTGCAAAAGGCTTCTAGTTTGCTGTTGTTGATATTTTTCTTTTGTGTTCTGCTTACTGACTGACATCTGCTATCATGCTAAGCAGGTGTTCCTGTGTAAACGAACGTGCCCTGTTTGTGTTTCGCCATCCTCGCTACTGCGCACCCAAATGAGCAGCATGATTAAGAATCCTGTAAATTTTTGAAAGGAAACGGATGGCTGCCCTACTAGAACATAATTACACCGTTCCAACATCCGCAGCTCGCTGCTGCAGCCGAGTTGGAGAACAGCAGAAATTAATAATATATAATAGCATCATTCTCGTAATTTATAAATGAAATAAAGTAGAGAGGAGATTCTGCTGATATGCATTTTCTTCTTAATTCTAAAAGACAAAGTATAGATTAGAATTTTACTGGGGTGAAACCTGGCCAGCAATATCACACTAGTTGCAAGTATAGGACCTGATTCATGAGAGGGGTTTTGCTTAGGGAAAAGAGCTAATATCTTTTATTGGACTAGAGGAAAAAAATGAGTATACAAAGACCTCTAAAGGTGGCCCCCATGAAGGGAGGCTAGGAAACCTCCGCAGATAGTGTACCTGCTCTTTAGCTTGGTTCATTCGTAGGTATTGCAGGAAGACTTTGCTGCATGCTGCAGGTTTTTTTCTCTTGTCTAAAATAAAACACTGGCCCAGGTCAACCCCTCTGAGAGGAGAGGGGATTAATCAGTTAAAGATGTCTAATATCCTATTTTTGTGGAAAAACAGTAATGTTTTCATAAACAATATTTTGAGCTCCATGGAGGTGCCAAAAGGAGCTGCACTGCAAATCACTGCTCCAGTCACTCCTCGGAGCTAGTGCTCTAATTACGCCTCTCAGCCCTGCTGAAAGAAATGATACAACTTTCTGAAGACAAAAACATGTTATTTGTAAAGACTAAGCAGTCTGACACCCCCCTCCCTCCCCATTGGATATCAACAATCAAGTTAGTTAACTGGTTTTTATTTGTCTCCTTTAGTTACCCAGATATACTCGTCTGTGTGACGGCCCAGCTGATTTATTTTTACTGGGATAAACTCAAATGGGAGAGCTACCAAAAAACCACAATAGTGTTTACTTACAGGTTAATTAGGGATGTTTTTATAAATCGTGACGCTGCTAGACTCTAAAGAATGATAACTGCTTTGGTGAAAAAGGTCAGCACAGATTCCCCAAGTTTAACCCAGCGAGCAGGAGCGTACACAGTGAGCCGGAGAAATGCTGCTCTTTGAAATGAATGGGTATGTTTGAGCTGTACACTGCTAAAGGGCCCCTTAATAATTTGTTCCTGAGAAAATATGTGCATATACAGATTTATTTCATTAACAGGTATTTATTTAAGTGGGCTGCACTGTATTTAAATCTCTGAATAGTTTCCATTACTTCCTCAGCTCACTTACTTCAAGTTGACTAATTTTAATAAGGCTAAGGTGCCTAGGGTCTTATTGAGTGTTTGGTTTGATCAATATGGTTAAATTAAAATAGTGCAAAATATAAGCAAATGTACTCTAACAACTCAGTGAAAAATGCGGAGTGTACCCAACATTGATTAGTGTGCCACAGACATTAATTTGTTGTTTTAAGTACACGAACACAGCCATGAAACTGCCTCCACCCCCGGCACACCCATGCAAGCCGGGTACGAGGGGGCCGTATCCTTCCCACGTGCCCTGCCCAACCCCGCTGGCTGCGGTGGCCACATGGTTTGGCCCTGAGCGGTGCAGAACCAGGGTCTGTGCACCCTGTCCTTGCAAGCGGTCCTTCTGGTCCGGATCTGGCCCCTTCTGGGAGAAACAGGGTTTGGGGCTGCGCCGTGCCGCTGGCGGAGCGAGCCTGGATCACAGCTAAGGGAAGCAGAGGGAGGACGGCTGTGGTTATTTGCACGAATGAAGACTATTTATATAATCATATTCATTATGAATTGGAGGCTATACATCAATTCTATACGTGTATTTTTAAGACAGGCACAGACTCTTCGGGAAGCGTTGATATGTACAGGGAGATATTCGTTTTTGCCCTACTGTAACACCACAGTATTATTGTCATAAAAGATTAATGTCAACCCCCACCTGGTATTAAATTGCTTTTGGTAGCCCTTGCATTCATGTCCTTCTGCACAAGACAAAAACACTTTTAAAGTAACTAATTGCATCCTCAACTTGAATTACTGCTATTACTTGGTTACATTTTATTTTTTAAAATCCTTAGTTGTTGTGGTAGGTATATTTTTCCCATGGATAGGATGTTCTGAACAAGAATATGGTGTAAGGAAGTTAATTTTAGGGCAGCAAAAAAGCATACTTTAGGAAACAGGGTCTTATCATAGTCTTGTTGATAGGTGTTGCACATGTTAATTATGTGATTTTTTCATATGCTAACGAAAAGCTGCGTTTTCTGTATACTAAAAATAATTTTCTTTTCTTTCTTTCTTTCTCTTTCCCTTCCTTCTTCTGGTTAGCAAAAGCAATGAGACTATCATACTTTGACATCCAGTGCTTGCAGACAGTTTTTAATGGTTTCTAAAAATACTACAATAACTCCTTAGCAATCATACTTTTACATCATTTCAAAAGGTTTCTCATATCTTTCTTGGTTTTTCAGCAGTTTTTCCCTCTACCTGTAGTGTGATCTTTCTGCTTATCTTTAATCTCCTTGGTAAGTGATATTCACTGTAACAGTTCTGTCTTTCCTTGATACCATCTTTTCCTACGTGGCCAAAAAATAATAATTTCACATAAGCAGAAGCTCGTTTTATCAAAGGTGAATCAGCAGTGTGGGACTTTGTGTCTGTGCGACAGTGTGCATGAGAAAGAAAGAAAGAAGAAAAAAAAAAAGAAAAGAGAGAAAGAAACAGGAGGGAGTTCATATGTGAAAAAAAAAAGCAACTTGAAAGCAAATGCAGTCACATTTAGGAGAAGTAAATTCTGTGAAGATGAAGTCAAATATGAAAAGCATTTCTCTAGTTTAAACTGACCAAATAGAGTTATAAACAGCAGAAACATTTGAAGTTCCCCTTTTTAAATTAAAGCTGGAGCTTTAACTTCTTAACCTTCAACACAACAAGTACAGCACACTGTGCAAAAACAATTTTTAAGTCTTCTTAACAAACATCTCAAGTGAGTAAGGCCAGCACAAGTTCAGAAGAATTGACTTTTCATTTTGTAGCTATGCCAAAAAAAATGCTTAGGGTTTTTTTTGTTTAGCTTTGGTGCATGACAATCTTGATTTTTTCCAGCATTTTACATGTTTAGAGTTTTTAATATCAAAGGTATTGCTCTCTGTAAACAAGTGTAAGTTTACCGAGGCAGCTTCACTTACACTCTTCCCTTGTAATCAGATGTGAAAATTACACCCTCCCTTTTGGATACATGATAATTACACACTTCAACATACAAAGAATTGTCTCTGTTTCAGTTGCTGGAATGAAACAGCTCAGGCATTCAGGAAAATATATTATTATATTAAAGATCAGTGCCATAGCTGTTTTTAGTAAAAGTGAAGTTTGTAATCACAACTTTGATCAGGATACTTAGGGATTTACATACACACATACATGAGAGAGAGAGCAGTTAAAAATAAAATGAAAGCAAGGTACCTAAGCACGGAGGGTGAAACTTAGCCCCTGTACCAAGGGCCAGCAAGCTGCTCACTGCTTAAATCTCCCTGAAGCCCTATTCGGAGGGTGAAGTTTACCCGGAGAACATAATTTACGAGGAACTTCAACAAGGTTTCCCAGGCTTTGTCTTGTTTCTGTCCTCTTTCTTTCTCCTGGCTATTCTACTTCCCTTACCTATGAACTTAGCCTGAATTTCTTGTGCTTCTATTGATTTCCTTGCAAGAGCTGGGTGCAAAAAGAATTCGGAATTAAGCATTGCTCGGAAAGAGCTGTGGGAAAAAAATTACATATGCAGCAAAACATGTTAGAGTTGTGTTTTGACAGTTTCATGACCAAGCCAAAAAATATACATTTTTTTTTTGTACCTGGTGCAGTTTCACAAAAATGTCCCTTCAGGGAATAGTCATTTTTTTGTCAGAATCAACTGTTTATTTACTTAAAAATCTAAAAGTTTTGCCTGACGTTAGAGGCAGAGTTTCTGAAGGTTAAAGTTCAACATCAGCTTGTTATGTTACCTTAACCGTAAAAGCATGGTTTGTGTCGCAAGAGAGGGATAAAAGCATTAGCATGGACACTGGACAAAATAAAAATGCCATGCTTTTTAAAAATACAGCAAGCGAGGCTCCTGGGGGCTCTGTTATGCATTTGCAGCCATGCCCCAGCATGCTCGCAAGTGATGGGCGACCGCCTTGGACCTGCCACCGCTGCAGCAAAGCCAGACCCTGGCGGGCTTTTGACAGTGACAACAGTGTTGAGACCCTTGTCATTACCCAAATGCCCATGGAGACTTTCATGACAGGCAGGGCCTTGAGCGCCCTTCCTTGAGTGTCCTCCATCCCATATGGAGGAAAGCAATGGGAGGGCTGGAGGGACCAAAAGTGACATGGGTGGCTTCCCACCACCTTGGGAAGAAGCAACCCAAGGCTGATGAGTCACGTCCTGCTCTGGGACCACCACTCTTCTTGTTTCAGTGTTAAAATGGTATCTATCAGTGTGGAGAGTGAGGAACAAATATGCAGGGTGTGAGGTTTGGAGACCTCGGGAGCCCAAGCTCTGTGGGACTGCACGGATGGCACCACAGCCACTTGTGCCTGCTCTGCTAGCAGGCTGGGGGTATTTCCCACCTTGCTCAGATTAATTCTGGACATATACAGGCACTAAGATGAGAGGATTTAATAAGTTTTCAGCCAATAGAATCGACCAGTGAAAGAAGAATTAGGTCTGACACCCTGAAATTAAAGACAAACCTTGGTGCTGCTGTTTTCAGCAGAGAAGTGATTTTTGATTTGTTCTTACCTATTTCTTTGCCTATGATCAGTCTATAAGATTGCACAGTTAACAGAAATGCGCTGTTTCAGATGTGCTATTTCTTTCGCATATATATTTACCTTGACCATTGCTCAAAGCTGCTGGAGCTGGCAAGCTGACCTTTCGCACTGGCTACTGGCCATGTTCAGTGAATAATTTTGAAACACATTTTTACTAGGATTTTTAACATAACTACTTATTTGGGGAAGCAATTTGCATTGGGTAGAAAAAAAAATGTAAATACATATTTCCCCAGGAGATTAAAAATAGTCCAAAACTAATAGCCTGATCTAATTCACATAATAATCATCTTGCAACATATTCAGTGGGCCTAATCCTGGCCATGCAAAGTTTCTCTGAAGTCAGTGACTTAATATACCTGTCCAAATTTAAGTTTACCCTTCACATCCCAGTTACAGCTTTTGTCTCTATGGTGAATAATATTTTGCAAATTAGACCTCATTTAGAAGCAGCAATCCAGAGCCTGTCCTGACTCACGCTCATGGGGCGCGGGTCACAGCTCCAGCAGGAAAGAGCTGAGGGTAATACAAAAAATAAGACGAAAACTGTGACTCAAAGGGACAAAAACAGAGATCATCAGAGATAAGGGCAGCACCCTTGTTAACATGATGGTCCTGGCCATTGTAGAAGGTATTTCTCCGTCATCGTTAACTTTGCATTTGTTTCATTTTATTTATTATTTGCTCCTTTTCTCTGCCATCTCCAAGGCTTTTGCTGTGATTGACCTTGGTTGACCAGTCAATACCCAAGCCAATTCTGGGCCAACTTCTGTGGTGTTACTGCTAGGCTAAAGCAGGAAGGATCGAGCCCAAACCGGAATGGGGGTGCAGGGTGAGGTCTCCTCAAAGGTCTTCTCCTGCACCGCAGCCACTCTGGCTCTTCTCCAGGCTCCCAGACCTGCAGGAAAAGTTGTACCGTGACTTCTGGTGCTGTGCTCAGAGATGGGGTCTCGGTGGCCTCTGCTGTTTTTTAAGCTGAGCAGAGACTACTGGGAGCCA
Organism: Anseranas semipalmata; assembly: GCA_013399115.1. Classification (NCBI taxonomy): domain Eukaryota; kingdom Metazoa; phylum Chordata; class Aves; order Anseriformes; family Anseranatidae; genus Anseranas; species Anseranas semipalmata. The sequence continues at coordinate 396,240 of VXAA01006756.1, read as the reverse complement.
GCTAAAGTGCTTATTGATGTACCCTGTAGCTCCCGAGATGACGGTGGAGCACATTGCTTGCTTCCACAACAACAGACTAGGAAATACTCACAGCGACCCCGCTCCTCTACCTGGGGAATTTCTCCCAGGTGACGGAGCGAGGAAATGTTGATTTTTTCCCAACGTGAATTAAAAACTGAACCAAAAAAACAGTTCACCTAAGTTGTTTGTCGGGGCAGCAATACCTTCTCCACCAGCATGCAGATATGATATAGCTTTAATTTGTATTCATCTTGCCCACTGGGGCTAGAAGATGGAGGCACTATTATGAAACCTTTTTTGAATTTGCTTTATTCACTGTTTACTATGCCGGGCTGACATGATATGATTTGTGCATTGCGGGGTCACAACAAGCTACTTGCAGGACAATTTGCTGAATCAAGAGGGTGATTGTGTCTGGTGCCAGTCAGTCGCAATTAGGGCCAGGATCAGGGAGGCCCAGAGCTTGTGTATCGTCTTGGGCAAACCTCATAGAAATCAGCTCACCTGAAACTAATTGTCACAACAGAGACCTTATGCAAATGAGCCCTAGGGTTAGCGTGGGAAAAGAAAAACTGTCGCAAAGATAGGTGACCTGCTGAGCAGGGGGTCTGTTGCTGGGGAAATCTTTGTTCAATGAGTTAAAAAAATGTTCTCATTGTTCAAAATCCAAGAAAACGTAGCAGATACTCTCACTAAGAAAGCGTGGCGAGCACACTCATCTGAAAGTCCAATAAAGTGGCAGCTAGCTTTCGAGCCTGCAATAAATTGGAAGTCTTTATTCTTTATAAGGGCTGCAGCAGGAAAATGATTTTCCTTTGCAAAGGGGCCTTTAAAGTTGAGCTGCTCGCAGTCAGCCAGTGCTTAAAACTTAAGCTGTCTGTCAAAGCCTCTGCCTGCCTAACCTGGTGGATCCCGGTAGATTTCCCAACCTGAGGTTCCAGCAGCCTGCCTGCTGGAAAACATCCCTCGTGCCTCCGGCCGCTTCTCCCAGGGGTCCTCCCATGCCGAGGGAGTGGGGCGGGAGCGGGCATCGCGTCCTGCACGGGGCAGCAGACGGCTGAGGCTTCTCCTTCAGAAGCCTCCTGGGCCGCTGCTCTCCGTTCGGCCTCGAGCGCTGCAAACGTAGCAGTGAATTGGGCACTTTTAACGATACGGTCACTGACGTCTGGACGTGAAAGCGGCCATTCCTGACATGCTTCCCCTCGCTCCTTCCCTCTCCCTTTCTCTCCTCTGCTTCCAGCCTGGGTAGAGCAAGGCGTAATTTTCAGCGAGCACGTTACACAACATTTGTCTTGTTCACTCCTTCCTCTTTAACAATTTTTATGGGGGTTGCTCAACACATTCTAAAATAGAAACGGAGACGATATAATAAAGTGCTGAACTGATGATACACATGGCAGTTTATGCTGTCAATGGCAAATTCAGAAGAAAGGGATGCAACACGCTCTGAGTGAAGAAATGTAAGCCCGTGTCCTAAAACACACAGAGTTAGAGGCAGCCAGGGTGTTTTTGCACGTAAGGCTTTTCCACAGAGGCTGACGGCGTCAGAGGAGAGATTAATTGCACTGAGAGATACCGGACAAATTTCAGAGCCACGAGCTGCTTTGCGCTTCCATCGAACGCAAAATAATAGTTATTTTGTTTGGCTAATAATTAGATCTGTGCTTTTGATGCTGCTGCTTTGAAGGGGTGAGCTGTGGATGGTATCAGATCAGCAAGTCCTGAAATTAACTTCCTACTCACCAAACATCATGAAATAAGGATGGCTTAAAAGTAATGCAGATTAATCACCAACTTTTTTTGATCTCTTTTGTCCCTTTACCACTGTCTGAAATAATTTCCACAAATAGGAGACGTTTCACAGTGGGTATGAAGTGCTCAGCTTTCACTCATCAAACTTTAATCGGAACTGCATTTTAGTTTTTGAATAAAGAACACTTAAAAAATTTAGATGCAAATTATTTTGCATTATTCATGCTCTAAGTGTCCTTGTAGATTTAAACACTTCTGAGGCCACCTTGATTCAAGTAATTACCTAGGCCCTCACTGCTCCATCATGAATAAGGTATTTTGTACAAGTAAAGTATGCACCCGATGAGCTTTTAAAGTGGCTTTACACTGAACTTGTGTATTGCTTCTCGTGCATGAGTGATTCAAACACGCGTCGCAATCTGTCTCAGGTGGGAAATCCTGGCAGAGCATCCATGAGTGACGGAACGAAGCCTGCGAGCCTCGGCACACACTATTTCTTTGTCTTCGCCGAAGACTCTCAAAGTGATTCTCTCGCTCGAGTCTTGTGCCTTGTCTGAAAAGTCTGAGGAAGCAATAGCCGCTCGCGGGGAGAGAAATGACAGTCATTTTTCACTTAACTCTTTGTTCCCCGCCCCGCTGCCCATTCTGCTGCTGCCTGCGCTCAGTCACTTAAGGCATTCACATAAGATAATATAAGTCTCTCTACTTTTATGTAGCATTGTACATCTGCCTCCCCATCTGTCTGCTGAGCCTCCTCACATACCCGCGCTAGGTACCACCTGAGCGGTATTTTTCACACAATGGAACTAGCTCGGCGCTGAGCGCTGCAGCCAAAGGCTGCTCGCAGCAGGAGCTGCTACTGGAGGGAAGGCTAAATGTATATCTGTACATATATCGTCAGCAGAACGAGCTCGCAAGAGTTAAATTTAATTGGCTGAATCTTGTAGTTGGCGTTTGTTGCAAAGTGCCCATGTTTTTTCTTTTCCAGCTACATCGCTTTGAAGAATTATAGGAATTTTATGATGTGCTATTGGAGTTCCACTGGCAGAGATTACAGTAAAGGGGTTAAAGTTGGTTTATGTTAAAAAAAATTATGCAGAAACCAATAAAAATAAACACACTCCAGTAGACTAAACTTGCTGGGCTTTTAGTTTTAGCTTAACAATAGAAGTTTAGATGAAATCCAACATTGCAGCTTTTAGAAAATTAGTTGACACTCACAGTTGATCATCTTTACTACACAGCGGTATAATTAATATTTAAACATTCTAATAATGCAGCTTGCTTTGCATGCACTTTTCAGCCCCACTACAGTATATTTTATCAGGAATAGTGCTAGCATTTTCTTAGGTAATGTCATTTTTTAAAGTTATATTTAAAATAGGATATTGGCTGCTCGCTCACTGCAAAAGAATTATCGATAGGCCAATAGGCAGGTTTCGTGTGTCAGTTTATGATTAAAGCGTGTCTTTATTGAAGACAATAGAAAATATATAAGGGGCTACTTCATTGCCCTCATCATAAAATAAATATACCCAGAGACAATCGGTTTAGAAAACTGTCTCTAGTTGTTCATTTTTCTTCATGCTATCTGTAATAAGAGGAACTTTTAATATCTAGATGTGGTGCAAAATCAGGCAGTGACCCACAGATCTGTGAAATACTGCACCTCTGACACCCACTCATTTAGAGCCAGAGAGCATTTAATAAAGAAGTCGGGCAAGTAAAAAAAAAAAATACAAAGCCTGGAGTTTTCACATGAGTGTTGTTAGGGTTAAGGCTTCTGTCTGCCTGGCAATTTAGTAAAATGTCGAGAAATCATCAAAATGGAAAAGGGCTGTGCCGGTTTATTTACTTGTGAGAGCCCTTTTCCTCTGCCAGGGCTGGCGGTGGGAAGGCAAAGTTGTTTCAGGTGCTTTGCTCATCAGCTTAATCCCCCTGATTAGTGCAAGGTGCCCTTCACTCCTGGTCATGTAACTTCCCGCAGGACGGGGTGTCCTTCCCCAAACAGACCTGGCCCCGCTTCCAGGCTTCCACACACGGGTCCTCCTGCCGCCAGCCAGAGGGGTGGCACCGGTGCTGTGACCATCAACCACCACGGGTGCGTGGGCACCGCTGGCCACAGCTGTCCCCGTGGCTGATCCTAGGGAGCAGAAAGCGTTCCTCGAAAAAGAAAAAAAGACATGTGCAGGCGCGTCTTATCCACCTGTCTTGGCCGCCCCGCGGTGCAAAGAGCATCTACCGAGCTTTCTGGCTTGAGAAAGTGCCCACACCCCGCAGCTTCTCACCCAGCTCCTGCCCTGGGGGTGTTTGTGGCATGCCCGGGGAGCTATTTCACTTCCAGGGGATGGGGTCTGGGGGCACGGTGCCCCGGGGAGGCCATCCCGCTGCGTGGTAGGTCACGGAGGTGTCTGAAGCGGAGCTGAGAATCTGGCCCTGGGCTTTGTCACGTTTCGTTGCGAGTTTGAAAGCGGGCCCATTTCTATTAATACTGTTAATAAAACGCATATGTGTTGTCAAGCAAAACCACCCTTTCATTAAAACGGAGCATAATTTCATGTTTTTTTTATGTTCGTGCAAAAATAGCCATTTCCCCAACATGTCACCAAAAGCAAAGTCAGAGAGTGTGTGTGCGTGTGTGCAAGATTTCACCAAGCCACAAATATTTTCATGCCAAATACCGCCGAGCGAAAGCGCTTAGCGTCTCGCTGCTCTAAGCTAGTCCTAGGGCCTCATCCTAATTGCCTGGGAGGCAATGGGAGTTTTTAATTTACTTAAAAAGCAGCAGAAAAGGGGCTTTTAAAATTTTGTACGTGTAACAACCGTAGTGCTGACGCCATAAGACCCATAGCATGTGTGAAAATAGATTGCGTGCCGCCGAGAGCTTTCTGCGAGCTCTGCCATATATTGTCATGCATCATGTGCGCCTGCGAAGAATTTGGGGATGCAGTTTTAAGGGCAGGCGTCGCGGCGCGCGGAACAAAGTGGCCTTGTGGTGGCACAGGCGCGTGGGAGCCGCCGTGCCACATGCCCGCCGTCCCTTCGCAGGGCAGGGGTGGGAGTGGGAGTTTTAAGGAAACAGATAAAGTGCAAACAGAAAGTGCCTCACAGCTGCTTAAACACACGGCCGCGACTCCCAGCCACTGTATCGCCACCGACACATGTAGCGAATTACGTGCAAGAGCTGCTCCGGCTCTTGCGTTTCTTCAAGCGAGGGAGAGTAACGCCGGGAGATGCTGTGATGGAAACGCTTGTGTTGGAGATGGGAGCAAGCTGCCTCTGGTAGTTTGGCTTGCTTCTCCTTTATCGAGTTTTGTTCAGCACGGCAGTTACACGCACCTTGGCTGCGCACAGCTAAAAGAGTGTGATCTATTTTAAACCTGCTGCTGAGGTGGTAAAGAAGAGATAAGTTGAAACCTAGCTGCTATCTCACTTGTGTGCGTGACAGATATGTCCAGAAATGGATAAAATTAAAAGCATTTTTCATATGCGAATAGCAACCTGGATGAGGAAACAAATATAGGGAATGAAGCAGCAAAGTCAAGAGGTTTCTATCACGAGTATATTTCTTCCATTACCTAAATTATAGGACTTCTTTCTCCAAACTGATATACATATTTTTACTGTGTCTAAAAGAAAATTCTATAGTTCAGTTTGATTTCAGCATCAACCTTATGGCAGCCATGTGGGAGTGAGATTATGGGACATGTGGAACAAAAGTCTTCCAGCCAGAGGAGGCCTTCTGAGCATAATGATTCTTATTTAAATTAGTCTATGTTTTATTACTCAGTTGGGGAGGGGAGAAGGAAACCAAGGAAAAGAATATTTCTTTAAAACCACGGTCACCTGAATTGTAGAGGAAGAGAAATTAGGTAGTTTTCAGTCTGCAGAATGGACAAACATTTTCATATCATAATAATCATTTCAAGCAATCCTCAATTATTTTTTTAAATTTTACATTTAAACTTGTTTTTCTTGTTGGCACGCCTGCCGATTCATTTGTAAATGTGCTTTAAATTCCTTTGTATATTACAATGAATGCCACCTCTTTAAACGCTCTTAGTAATTTAGCGAACTTCTTTGCCAGTGGGTGAAAGTACAGTATTGTACATGCATAAGAAAAGGTACATTCATTATGCTTCACGTATGAAAAGGTATATTAGGAACGGTTTTGCTTAAAGTGGAGGGGTGAATGGAGGAGTCCCTGATCCATCACAGGGCTTTTGCATGTGTGAGAGCGCGTCTCTGTGAGCGCCACGTCCAGAAAGGCTGGTCAGGAACCCACCGGCAAATGCTTGCCTGTGAAACCTGAGAAGATTTATAACAAGTAGGTAATCGTTTCAGGCCTACGCGAGGGGAGCGTGAACTGAAAGCTCACGCTGGGGCAGAGCAGCAGTTTTAGGGCGAAAGAGAGGGCCTGGGGGTCTCGTCTCTTCCCTCTTCCGCCATGGCTGTCACGAGGCGACGTGCCGCTGCCCTGGGGTTTGAGAAGGATCAGCAGGCTTGAGATCATCCTGAGATTTCAAAGCCTGTTTGGGGGTCAGGGCCGACCCTCGCAGCCGGCCGCGCAACCCACTCGTGGCGAGGAGTAGGTAGAGGAGCGCGAACGGGGTGGCCCGAGGAGCCTGGTGTCGTGCTCCTCCCCACCTCCCCTGCCCCGCTGGGGCTGTTCCTGGCCCTCAGCACGGACGGGGAGGTTCGGTTAATGGCGCTTGTCTTGGTGTGACAAACGCACCACGTCCCAGGCCGGAAGGCGGAGGGAGGGGACGTAAAGGCCGCCCAGGGCTGCGCAGGCCGTCGGGACCACTCGCTTCAGGAAGGTGAGCGGGACGCGAGCCACCGGCTGGGGTTTCTGCGAGGAACAGCCACAGCACAGGGAGAGGGCTGGTCAGTTTACGGCCAACAAACACTAAAGCTGTGAGGCTTTCAATGAGACATTCTTCTCCAAACCAGAGGTCACTCGTTTTGCACTTATTCCTTTATGTGGTTTCTGAAAGTTTAATTTTAAGGAGAGGATGTGGGTACGGTCTGTTTGTTTTCTTTCTTTCTCTTTCTCTTTCCTTTCCTTTCTTTCTGAGCTCTTTACTTCGAATTAATTTCATGGAAACGCGTGCGAATGCTTTCCAGTGGCATGCCAGCTGTCACTTTTCGATCGGGAGAACCCAGGGTTTATTTTCGAGATGCAATTTTAAGCTTGATTCATTGTAATAAGTGTCACTGTAAGGCCGCGAAGGAGAGTTAGCTTTCATTAACATTCTTCAATTCTGGAGCCCATCAGGAGGTAGATAAGGTACCACCGGGTCCATCCACCTCCCCGACCACAGGAGGACAATGCCAGGAATGTTTGCAATGTGTTTCTATTTTTGTCACACCTATGTGTGGCCATCCATCTGGTCTTAATCAATCAGTCTCATCCCCGAGCTTTGCTGTTCTCCCAGCTGAAATAATACACTTCTCTATCAGAGCTCTGCCTCAAGGAGGGTCACTGCTCACCATTCCCCAGACAAGGCATATTAACAAGGCTTACATATTTGTAAACATAGGTAAACCCAGGAGGGGTGATTGCGAAGGAACATTTTGAAATATGAATATTTTATGAATAAACCACTGTGTTGTTTACTTAGCGATATTACACAGGAAAACTTGATGAAGTACTAGAGATAAATTTGTTTTAGCAAAAAAAAAAGAAAAAAAAAGTAAAAACCTCAGGAGCACAGAGACAAAGATAAATGATGAAAGAGCAAATGATCCACCACCCTATTTAAGCAGAGGTAGCATGTATAAAATATCTTTCTGAAAAAGCAGAGAAGTGGGTGGTGAATACTGTAAAATGTGCCATTTATTTATTTAGATTGCACATCAGGAGATAAAACAAATGAAAACTCTGACTTGTTAATAATTTACATTTAAGTGGAAAATTCTTACATGCTGTTAAGATACCTCCAAGACCTGACACCGCAAATGCAAATAATTTACATTCTTTGTGCGCACACAACTTAGCTCGTCTGGAGAAAAAAAAAATCAAATATGTGTTCAGGGGGCGATGAAAACCAGGATACATTTACACTCTCATAATTACATTTATTAATTTCGGATGCCTCTTTTGAAGCATTCACGGAGCTGACCTTGCCATTCATCAGGTGTTCCTTGCTGAGAATCTGCTGGGCATACCTCACAACCTAGGAGGTAGGGGATGCGAAAAAAAAAAAAGGGGGGGAGATTTCTTTTCAATAAGCAGCACTATTACTTTTCCCCTAACAGCTTATGCAAAAAGTTTTGTGGGGGAGAAAAAAGCCCAAGCAAAAAAGAGGAGTGTGCATAACAATAACTACCTCTGTCCCTTCTGTTTTTGTTCTTTTCATGTCAGGGCACTTTTTAGCCGTGCTGCCCGGGTAACTGCTCTGGAAGGTTGGAATATCTCTTGTTGAAGGAGGTTTGTGATTGAGGGCCCTCTGACACAACCTTTTGTTGCTCTGAGGTGTTTGATCCTCTTTCCCTTTCTTCTAAAACCAATCCCATCCCTTTAAAAAATGGATAACCAGCACTTCTTTTACTTATTGTCAGCTTTTGGAAAGTTGCTGTGGGGGGTGGTAGAAGTTTAACTAGTTAACCCCTTGCATGCTGACGCCGGCCAGCCATCAGGACTTCTTTTCTGCCCGTTGTCGGACAGGGAATATTTCCATAGCTGCGTCAGGTATGCAAATCCTCTTTTATACCCAGCCATGTGACTCGCTGGCTTTGGCCCGCAGACAGTTTGCTCGCGGATCCCTCTTGTGCCTCACTGCGCGGACCTTTCGGAGGGAAAACACACAGGGGCAGGAGCTGGGAGCCAGTCCCCAAATCAGGACGGCTGCTATTCAAGTGCGCTGAAATTTCAAAATGACTCAGAGTTTGTAGCTGCAGATTTTCTTATCGTTCCTTGAACCGAAACTTGTGCGAGTCACTGCCAGCATGGGCTGCTGAGATGCACTGGGTTTTCGTGCTCTTTGAGAGCAGCGCTGAGCAGCAAGAATTCACAGAGAGTCACTCTTCAAAAGTGTGCGGCGAAATCTGAAAGTAACAAAGGAAGAACACCTTAAAATGCGATGTGTAATAAGTGCGCTCACTCAGAGCCTTGTGATTAAAAATGGGACTGTTTTTTTTCAAAGGGAAGGGACACAACCCGGGCTATAGGGAAGAAAAGCAGCTTAAATGGATTATTTAACAAAAAGCAACTTATAGCTCCTAGATAGTGACCTACATTCTGCACACAATGATGATGTTTTACGGTGGTGATAGGGTTAATAACCTAACATCATTCATGTAGTGTTTTTTGAAAATTGAATTTTACTGCTACAAAGTAAATGTAACAGCCCTCTGGAGACAATATTACAGGCACTTTATTGTTTGCTAAGCTGATGTCATCTTTCTACGGACTGACTTTAAAACAAAGGCAGAACATTTATTACAAATATCACTGTGTGAAAGGAAATCTACTGAAATATTGTTTAGAAGGTGGACTGATAAAAATGTATTAATACTTGGCTTTGATTATCTGCAAAGTTATGCCTGTGGAATGCTTTCTCGCGTGATCTCCGCTCAACACAAATGTTCGTCTTGGATATTGCACGCACTTTTTTCTAACGTAATCCATCGCTGAGCATGTGTTACTTTTAAAATGTGTTTTATAATATACTCTACAGCTCATTTATAACTCTTCACAGTTTCTGTGTAAGAATGTAAATGAGGTTTTGATCAAAACCTAAAATATTTCCCTTCCAAGCATTTTTATGTAAACAGGGCCACGTCCTCCCCGTTGAAACTGGTTGCAACCGCTCACGTGAGTGAAGTCGCCAAGACCTGGCCCCCTGCTAGGGACGTGGCTTGGCTCTGCCCTGCCTCGTGCCGCGGGCGCCCGCAGCGGTGGCAGTGCGGGAAGGGTAGGTGCTGGCCATTAAGGCCAGTGTTTGCAAACCTGGGTCCCCAGTCAGGTGCCTACATCAAAATATCCTGGTTCGGCAAAGACGCTGGAGTCTGAAGATTCATGGCCTACCAGTTACGTGGGTTAAGCTATGTGGCGTTCAGTCCTTTGAGAGCCTCGCCGTGTCCTTTCGTACCGAGTCTTAATGAAATCACCAGGTTTGAAAAGTCTAAGCTGGTTGCATCTGACCCTGAGTTTTATGAGTTTTATCACTCCCATGCAGTCTTTCTAAGTACCTTTCAAGTGAACAAAATACATTTGTCCCTTTTTAGAAGAGTAAATGATTCATTTGCAAATAATTTAATATCCATTAAAGTTTAAATTTCCTTTGTTTCCTCACTTGCAGAGTAAATCAATGAGCATTTCAAAGTAATAAGTACAATGAGGGAAAATACATTTTCATGTATCACAGTATCGCTGTTGTGGCTTTTGCAGGTGAAGCATACAAAGATGTGAACAGCTTTATGAGGACGGGTGTCTAAGCAACTGATTATCTCATCTGTGTTGAAGGAAGACTGCAAGAGAAGTGTAGGAAAGAGGGACAAATTTAGAAAGTGAGTAGTGGAGTTAGCAGTAAAACCAGTAACTTGGTAGAAGCCTGTGTTAGTATCACTTCTGAGGTTTCCATGCATGTAATGCACTTGCAAAAAGTGGACATCTACCTACACTGCCAAGCAGAAGTTTATATTCATACCCTCTTGACAGATGTTGAATGCTGACGTTTTGTGGCAGTTTATATCATCAGGATTAAAACTGGCAATTGGACTATAACAGTTTACTTTTAATATCCTCAGAGCAAAGTTTTCAGATTGCCAACAATTATCAAAGGGTGTCTTGCCTGTTTCATTAATGCTAACGTTCTCAGATGTTTGAATATGATTTTGCATGTCAAGCCCATCTATCTGGCATACTGCTGGACATCCTTTGACTGGTGTTGTGTGGCATTTTTTGTTTAATCTTTGGTGTTGCTCAGATAAATTTAGTCCTGACATAAGCAATACTCGTTCTGACATCGGCAGGATCTGCACATAGGTAGAGCAGCGACAGTGGGCTCTACTGGAAAGTTAGAAAAGAGTTCAAACTATTTAAAAACGTAATCAGGAACAGACTACTAACCTTTGGCTTAACTGAGAAGTGGAGGTTTGTCTGAACAGGACTGAACACAAATGCCCTTGTGTTCCTCTATAAAACACCTTTTCAGGCACCTTCAGAAACACTGAACAGCCTCACGCTGACGTGCTGGCAAGGTAGAGCCTGTGGGTCTGACCCAAATCCTGCAGAAGTCACCCCAGTGGCTTCCAGGTTAGGTGTCCCAAGCGTCCTCTTCAGCCAAGCTTTAGGCTCCGAAGCTCAAAGGCTTTAAAAGATAGAAGGTCTCTGTGTGGGCACTGAGACCGCGGCTTTCTCCAAAGGGTTTCCTTGTCTGTAAGAGTTACAGAGGGAGGGAGGCACAGAGGGTTCCTGGCTCGTATCGTTGGGTGCTTCCCGAAGAAAATCAATTGACTTGTGGCCATTGATGGCAGCTTTGAGTTTGACTCACATTGGCCACTATTCCCAAGGTCTGTGAGAGGGCTATATATAACCACAATGTATAATGGTTGCTGTTAAATGCATCAGCGTCGCAAATGGATGCACTAGACATCTCCTTTCTGTCTCATGTACTACAATTGTTTCAATTGTTTGAAGTCGAGTGCTTTATGCCGCTTAGAAAGAAGTCTCTGTAACGTCTCCCACAGTAGATAAGGCCAGTTGTAATGAGAATAGAGGTGATTCTTTATTGAACCTCCGGACACAGGCAGGACCCTGTAGTTGTCCAGCTGCTTGACCGGGGTAGCGCAGTCCTGATGTCCCTCTGCAGGGGTCTGAGAAGTGGCCAGGAACTTGCAGTCCTGGAGAAGAGCACCAAAACCACGCCAGCAAGAGTGCATACAGAAAGGAAAATGGGTACCTTCGTTGCAGAGGAAATGTTGAAACAGCATGCCAGGTTATACAATCAGCATTTCTTCATTATTTCAGTTGTACTAGAATTCAGAAAAGGTTCGGTCTTTAAAAAAAAAAAAAAAAAATCCAGCAGCAACAATGGGTATAATCACACATTTGAACGTAAGAATTAGTTTTATGCAGCGCACTAGAAAAACCAAAATCTTGAGGAACACTTTCAAAATAACCAGAGAAAAATAAACCATTCCTTATGTCAGTCTTGTTAGAGAGGGATTAAGAAACTGGCAATTATTTTGGCGACCTTAATTGTTGCTCTGCAGGAAAATATGTAATTAGAGCACGTTCGCAGGCCTGCACACCTGCAGCACATCCTACAGTATAATGTCAGCTTTCAGTGCTTGTTGGTGCCAGGTTCTATCACAACCAGGCACAGTGATGCTCTGAGAACATTTCGGACTCGTGTAATGTAGCTTCTGTGTATGAAAGAAGCAGGCATTTACACTGCCATACAATGGAGGGCATTACTGCAACACTGGTTTCATTATTTTCCGACGCCTACCTTCAGCACTGCTCTGGTTTACTCAGTTTGAGGTTTTATTGTTACGGTATAATAGTCCTGTACATTTCTGAAATTCCCTTATTATTCAGCTTATTAATACAGTACTGGCTTGATTATCAGGCCGCGGTTGTGAAGGGGAAGATTCAGCGTGCTAGCGAAGTCAGAAGCTGGGTAAATTCCTGGTATAATGGGAACAATTGTTTGCCGCGTTTCAGCCAGGCTCTCTGTGTGCATATAGGCGCCGATGCCAACGTACATATGTGCGTGCATGGTGTGCGTGGCGGCGGCCGTGCCTAAAAAGAGAGTGAGAAATGTTGGAAGCGATCTCTGATTTTTTGACAGAACGGGGAAAATTCTTTCTGCGATGCTCCTTGCCTTTCTCTTTTCCCCGCGTAGCTCTGCTGAAAAACTCTGAGCTCTGGAAAGCGAGTTAAAATAAAGGAGCGGTAGAGGGAATAAGTGTCTTGCAGCTAAATTCAGTAATCTGGCACGCTGATAGTTAACAGACTTCTCCCCCTAAGGGAGATACACTGTATTTTGCTATCTGACATGTTGTCATATATAAAGAAATCAATTGGTAATTAAATGATGCACCTTGTGAAGATGACAAAAGGCATTTGGTTGCGAGAAGAGAACTGGGTTGTGAGGGGTTTGTAATGAAGGCCTAATGACTATTCATAAGAGATTTTCAGTCCGTTGATCCACTTGACTGGAAAGTTCTGCCCTGGAGAGTTAGTGCTGTCAGATTCTCTCACCTCAGAAAGCCGCCGCGATCGACGGTGTGGAGTATGAGCGAGAAATTATCTAGTTGTTGCTCCAGGCCTGTCTTAGGTCACATGCAGAAGGCACACATCTGGCTTCCTGTAGGTGCAACCTCGGGACATAAACTTTGACTAATTTTTAAACTATAAATATGTAAGGCTGACACTGAATAAGCTACCTTTTATTCATGTTTTCATAAATTTTCTAGCGCGTTAAAGCCCTTTGCGGAGCTACCATTTTGGACTTCTTCCTGCAACAATGCCATTTTCCTTTCCTCTGACAAGTAGCCTTTTAAGAAATTTCTGTGGTGCAGATGGTGCCCATGTTGCCTCCCGTCTTCTCGCGTAAGACTGAAGGACCGGCCGGAATTGTTTTGGTAGGGTCACCTACAGAGAGGACCTGATAGAGATGTCAGGAAGCATTACAGGGTCTCAAAGCAGATTTTGCCCCTAGTGGAGCTTTTTCTTGGTATGTATTTCTCCGGTCACTAGCACTCAGGATAACCATACCAGACCATTGAGTGTTTCCTCCTCCGAGGTATTTCCCGATCTTTTCCCTCTACAGGAGGTCCCTTGGATGGCGACTGCTTGCAGTTGGCACTCCAGGAGGTAGATACCCACAGACCTTTGAGGAGAAAGTGTCCTAGTTAAAGCAAGGGTGCCAAGAGCTGCACCCTAATTGCTGAGACTAGAGAGACGAGCACCTTTTACACGTCCATCTCCAGCACTGCACCCTCTAGAGTGAATAAACCTCTCTCTCACACGAGTGGTACCTTATAATTAAAACTGAAAAGGAGCAAATTGGTTTCAGGAAGCTATTCCGAGGTACGAGATGTTGCCCTACGCTGATCGAGTCCAGCACAGCTCCTGGGTGAGAGCCCTGAGCTCTGCACATATTTGCTTTTGAAAAGTGGCCATCCACATTATCTTATCAGGCAGCTCACCTTATCAAAGGTAAACATATTTACCACCTCATTAAAGGTTCTTTGCACCAGCACTTGAAAGCAGTATTTGTGGACAAAAACCTGTCAAAGTCACTGTTTGAGACAGACGGACAGGAGGACGTTATGGCAAACTTTGGAGGCTTCAACATGTCGATGTGGAGCAGCAAAGTAATTCGATACATTATGCATATGTGAGGAGGCCTCATTGGTGTTTCCTTCTTGCGTATTGTGGTTACTGAATTTTGCTGATGTGTTTGCCGGAGCTGACAAGGTAGACCGAATGAATGGACAAATGCCAAAAAAACAATTATGTTTATTAATGTACATTGATTGCTTGTTTAGTGTATAAAACAAATTAAAAAATACATTAGTATTTAAACCTTCTTTTTATAGCTGGCCTAATGACTACATGTAATATAGTGTCTAGTAAAGGACAATCTACAGTACCTATAACTCCTGGCTTTATTGTCATATTATTTGACTTGGATTTAAAAGGATGTTTCTCTCATCATTTCTTTAAATGACAATCTCTCTTATTTTTAAATATATAGACCTTAAGTCGACTCGTGAAGGCTAGAATCAGCTATTCTTGTTGACCTTACACCCAACGTTGGCCTTAGTGGTGAACTTCCCCCTGTGCCGTGCCGCCTGCCCACACGCCCTTGGCCTGGGTGGACAGCATGGTGGGGCCCCAGCCGGCGCGGGGAGATAACCTGCCCCGAACCCAGCACCTGCCTGCCACGCCGCTCGCCCCGGGGAAGGACAACTCCACAGAGAGATGAGGCAAGCCCAAGCCTTCGCCCATATTTGCTTTTTTTTTTGTCCCTATTCCCACCACCCCCTTAGGCAACAAGGAGGCACAAGGCTGACAGCAGTTCGAGGAGGTCTTCCACCACGTATCCACCATCAACGTAGAGCTTTTAACTGGGGGCTGACTGATACACGGGAGAGGCGCCTGGGCTTACATCCTGGTATTGTTTACAGCACAAGAAGTTGCTAAATAATTTTACAGTATCTCTTTTAAGTCTGGGCAAGAAAGTTATAGCACTTTAAGTTGAGGGCGACATCATTCAGTACAGTCTTAGAAGTACTGCCAAATAGCAAAGTGAAAGCCATAAAATAAACATGACTTAGCGACACCTGGACCTTTCAGGTTTTATAGCAATTGTTTATAATGTTGGACTGGCCTCTAAAATATGTCTGCAGAAATGGTGCCGGAGCTTTATTTTACCTAACTCGCTCTTTCTTTATGTTCCACCCAGGTTCTACCCTTCATTATTTGCGCTCATTTAAGTACTTCTGTTTCCTTCCCTTGCTCTTTTACTTGGCTTTTTATTCACTAGCAGAGGCAGTGACGTAGATTTAGCAGCATGGTTTCCACATTTAACGCGTGTCTTTCAGAATTCCTCAGCATTATCAGTGCGTATGGCTCCGAATGTGGCTAAACTGGCTCCAAAAGACCTTTTTGCCATGTTTTCGGTTCTGTTCGGAAAAGAAAAGCAGAGATGCCGTTGTCTCAAACAGCAGCTAAGATTTTTTTTTTTTTTTAAAAAGGAATTAATTCCAAATCCACAAAGGTTCCCATAAAATGTTTTTTTTTTTTTTTTTTTGCTGCTCTGTTGGAAACTATTCTCATACAATGCCCCTATAAACCTACCTCGATACTACTAGGCCCTATTGGAACTAATGGGGCTTGACAGTTCTTCAGTTAAAAATTATACATGAGGGTCACTTTCCCTTAAATTATCTATTGTATGCCAGCTGTTCACAACTACAATGGTCTTACTTTCTTCCCATTGCCTAAAATGGTTAGCTTCACGGCAAAGCTGTCGCGACTGTTACTGTAGATAGCTTTTAGAGGCACTACTTCATCTGAAGCAACACCTTGATGGCAACGCTAATTTCAGATAGATTTTTATCAGTTCCAGAGAATGTTTGGATCGTTCGTTTTGCTTGTTTCGTGTCACAGCACTTGAGTTATATCATAATTTCTCATTTGCTGTACAACTTTATTCTATTTTTACGCTTCTGAGCGATGCTGCTTTAAGTGCCCATGAGTGGTACTTCCGGACCAGGAGCACTATCAGAGGCAACCTCAGACAGATAAAACTCCTTGTCTTTTTGTTGGGGAGGGGAGAAAGGGTCATCGTCAAGTGCTGGTTTTTCTTTTTTTTTTTTCCTCTTGCCTATTAAAACTGAAGCTACTGCAGCTTTTTTCATAAAGGGAGACTACACTTGGGTCATGCTTATTTCAGAATCAAAGCCTTCATCCTCAAATGCTTCTCATTACTTGCTAAAGACTGCAGTGGTCATCTTTGGGCAGTAATTAGAAACACTGACACTTTTAAAGGACGCCTGTAGAAGGAAATATTCCTCGAAGTTTTTTTGGTCCTGATTTGAAAATGAAAAGCAACTAACTTTCCTGGGCTGCTTAGTACTTAAATAAACCTGCCACCCTTATTTCCATAGATTAATGAACAGTGGAAAATACATGGCAAAGGTTTATGCACACGCTCTTTTCTGCCTTATCAGGGGCATTCTTTTTAATTATAAGATAAGTGTGATTTAGTAGTTATTTTTGAAACCTGGCAGAGCCACCTCATCTGGAGCAGTGTTTGATTTTGGCGCACACACGACGACCCACACTTTCTATACCTCTGAGCAATTAGGCAGCGTATAGCCCACGCCTAGTTGCAGTCGAAACCTGGCGCAGCTGCGTATTGATGCTTAGCATTAATTCATTTAAAAACCTGGTCACTGATCCACAGGCTGCGGCAGCTGGACAAGATCACATATTGGGTGCAGTTACACGTTTCTCCCGCTCCATTATGCGATCTTTCAGGGGCTGGGTGCATTAATATGCAACTGTTCTGTTTTCTTTCAGCTGGCTGGTAAACTCTTTAACCAGTCGAACAGAGTTTGCAATTGTTGCGGCGCTGAGTGGGTGGATAGGAGCCGGGGCCGCAGCCTTGTCCAGTTGTAGATAGAATAAAATTGACAATGATGCAATGGAGCTGGCATCTGGACAACTCTGTGGGATGAATGGCACTGCTCTCGCAGTCCCTCCGGTGGTTGTATGCCTTGTAATAGCTAGCGTAGGAAGGGTGGTGAAAATTGATATGCACTATTACTACATGTATAAAACTTAACACTGGGGCCATAGCACAGGTGGGGGGTTCCTGTTTATTGATTTTTATTACTTTGTTAGAACATACGGCTAATGCCTTTATACTCCAGGAGCTCTGGGAGTGCTCACCTCAGGTAATAAACCTTTCTGTACTTTGCAGGAGTTCACAATTTACACGGGAGCTGGTGTTGTGCTGTACAAAGCCGTGCCTCTCTCTTCCCTCTCCCTTTTGTACCGTGCCGCTGAAAGGGAAAAGAAGACAACTTACTGCGGTTATTTAGAATTTTGAAAACTGTCCGTTCCTGCTATGGAAATGGTCCCTTATTCTAATTACTCATATTTCCAAGAAAATTAGTCACACAAACTTATGTTATGTGTTGTCTCAGAGGTTGAAAGCAAATTAGGTTTCCAATAAGACAGTACATCAAACAAAGTAGCATGTTCTTGATGCAGATGACTTTTTTTTTAGAATTATGGTTGGACACTTTTGGCAGACAGATTGTCTTTTACTCTATCAAAATGACAGTTTCTTTTGTAACTGCAACATTCATAATTAGAAGGAGAGAAGCAATCTGCCCAATTTAATATACTAAAAGAAGTTTAGTGTCTTGTGCTAGTAATTTCATTATTTTAAAATATGAATTAATTGTCTTAAAATAATATTGTTAGAAGTATAGCTAGTAGGATTACGGAGCTAATTCTCTTCTTTTTTTAAAAAACCAAAGCTCCTATTAATGCACTTCAGGCTAGATTGGGATTTTAGGTTTCTATCAGGTGTGCAGTTTGTCGATCCGGGGGAAGAGGCCGGGGGGGAGTGAATCCTTAATGCGAAATTCCTCCGTACAAACCCCAGCTCTCCAAGGTTTACTGTGAGCTTGCAGAGCTTAACTCGGGGTAATGAATGAGCAGAACGAGGTGGCTGAGCGGAGCGGGAACAGAAGAAAAGGCCTTCCACCCCGGCTTCACGCGCTCGCCTCGCGGAGCCGGGTGCCAAGCGGGCTGCCTTTTTGTGCGCTAGAGGAGTTTCACACACAGTCCCTGGGCTTGCTTTGTTCCCGGGGCTGATATAATCGTTATTTTATCACCAAAAATTGTGCCGCTTTGCAAAATGCAAGGTCTCCAGTCCCGATCCTGCGGTCAGGATTCACGGGTGTAAGATGTAAGTCAGCAAAAAAAGGCCTCAAAAGAACTGGTTTATACTTTGTTCAGAAACAACATTAACCTTGAAAGTTTAACTTTCTCCCGTGAAATACAATCCTGACCCAGGCCGTACTTTGCACTGCATTAAAAGAGCAAATAACTAAAATTCAAGTCGGTTCTCTCTGTTAAAAATTCATGTGCCTCCCTTCACCTCAAGGTGGGCACTGGCTGAAACCCGAACCGACCCACCAGCACCAAACGACGGGCTTATCTCCATGCGCTTTCACCATCAGTGCAGCAAGCCGAGAGTTTTGGGCCAGCACCTGGTGCAGGAGGGAGCACATCCTTGGGGATATATCTGTGTATATCCAATTGGCATATATCGGGGCACGTTAGTTAGAGCATGAGCCATCCTGGCCGGTCAGTGGGAGCCGCACCAGCGAGGGAGCAGGCTGAGAAAGGATGGGTGTCCCCAGGCGTGGAGAGGTGACGCGGCACCCACGCGTCGCTGCTGGGGAGGCTGCGGCCGGGGGCCGCTCTCGATACCACATTTAGAAAAGGGAAAACACAGAAGTTCGAAAGAAAGGGAAAATACTTGCAGGCCTGAGGTCTGAAGCCTCACTCCACATCCCTTATTTTACCTCTTAACCACGGGTGATGCCCCTGAAACTTACGTATTAAAAAAATAAAAATAAAATAAATAAATGTATTTTTAACAGAGATGTTTTCTCTGCAAGGAGGTCCCTCCTCTTGGTGCTCTTCCCTTCTGCTTGGTATCAGCCGAGCCCCTGCCCTTTGCCATCAGCTCCATAGGAAAACAGCTGCAGAAAGACTTATCCCAACCGGAATAAAATCATTATGACACAGCAAACCCAAACATGACGTGTGGTTTCAACAGCCTCTTATGCCCAGCTCTGCGTTTCCTTTTGGCTGCGAGGATAAGGCTTTTCCACTCGCTGAGGACCAGCCTAATGTGAACATTTCAGGCGACCGTGAGGCACAAGCAGATAGGGTGAATTTTGAGCCATTTTAAGCTCCCCGCTTGCTCTGAAGCAGACTGCAGAGGTGGTGTTACTCCACATGCAGCGAGTGGCTTCTCATGGGCACTGCCACACACAGCAACAAAAATCTGTGCTAAAAGAACATTGGTTCCATCTCCAACCGGAGAAGTTCTGGTACCACCAAGCCTTAAGTTTGCCCTCTTTTGCATAGATTGAGTGAGACACCTGGTAGGAAAAAAAAAAAAAGGCGGGGGGGGGAGGCAAAAAGCGAGTATATACAGGTTCAGACTGAGAAGATGGGATTTCCTGAAGTCATGCGCTTGACTTTGCCACCTTGACGGCCAGCAGCGTGCAGCTGCTGTGCTGGCCTGGTGTCTGCTCAGCCCCGCGCGGAGCTGCTGGTTTTGCCCCGGGTGCATCAGTGGGGAGCGGGGCAGGGCTGCTCCCCCGGCGGGGACAATATGCCACCAGCACCCTGCTCTTGATGCGGGGGTGCTTGGAGGAGCAGAGCCCGCTTCTCCCCTCCCTTCTCAGGGGTCTTGCAGAAGAGGAGGAAATTGTGGGTGAAGATGCCATGGGGAGCCCAGGGCATGGCCGGAGCAGCTTCCCCTGCTCCTGACACAAGCATGCTGTGTATGCAAATGGTGCTGCTGGTGCAAACTTGGCTGTAGGACGCTTGTCTGTGGTTGCTAATTTGGTGTATGACTGCCTTTCTCCTGAGGAAGGCAAATGCACGGATGAATAGTGTGCATCTAGGGCCTCTATCTAGGAGAAGGCGTGCAGAAGGCATGTCTCCAGCCCCAGGACATCGTCCCAGCCACGGTCTCAGGGCTCAGGCTGAACAATGGAGGTCTGAGAGCTCTTTAGAAAGGACAGTCAGATGTTTTTCCTAACAGAAAATGCCCATGGTTTAGATATATGGGTCACTGCTAGCTCTCCCGCTAATACTTTCTGCTCGATACATACCAAAGGGGAGAGCAGTCAGAGGCATGCCTATCCCTGGTACGGAGCCAAACGTTCATTTCAGTAATGCTATTTACTGGGAGACATCTTGGTTAACGGAGCTTAATATTTTGTGAACCTGCTATTGGTTATCTAGTTTTACCAACACACACGGTGGTTGCACTTTTTTCCCCAATCTTCACATTCTTCCCACGGGTCGCGGGGCACCGCTGAGCTGGAGGCTGCGGTCCCGCGGCTCCCTGGCACATCGCCGCGGGGAGGAGAGCGGTCCCGCGGCACGCATCGAGAGCGGCCACCATGCCACCACCACGCCGGCTCAGCGGACGCCCTCACCTGTCTTTAAAGCTGGTAGGCTTTTGCAGGCATCTCAGGGGTTTCGCATCTAGCACCGTGCGCAGGAAGCAGTGCAGCAGCCCGGGTACTTTTCCGTTTCTCGCCGGCGCCGAGCTGCGCCGCGCACTCATCTCGGTACGTGCAGGCGCTGGGGCTGGGGGGCGGCTTTCACATGGCTCCGGCAGTGACCCCGAGCGTCTGCCCAACCCCTGAGCGTACACAAACCTCTTCTGACTCGGGCGAGACGGCAGGGGGATAGTTTTTGCCATGCTCTTCTGGAAAACACGTTTGTGGTAGCTCTAGGCCAATGATTTTGTTTTCTAAGCGTTCCCACCTAGCTGATTTATGCACTCCGAGTGTCTGCCTGGTCTCCCTCTTTCCAGCAAACAATGCTGGATTTCCCCTTGATATTGAATGCATCCCAGGTTGGCTCTTTCCGCACTTTTCTTCTCGGTGTTGCAGAATTTCGGAGTCTTCCTCCTTTGTCTGGGGAAGGAGCGGCGCTGAAAGCATTTCCACCTGGATGTTTAAATTATTTAAGTTGCAGGAACCAGACCTTTTCCCTCCTGAGTAGTTGTGGGTTTTAAAGGCTAAAATTGCTTCATCATGCCAAAGTGAAAGTATGCATAAATTATTTAGTTAAACCTGAGAAAATACAGACTTTTCTCAGTGATCTTTCAAGGGCTGCCTACTTAAATTTCAGAATAATGGGCAGGGGTTTCTCCCTCTCTCTTTCCTCTTTCTTTCTCTCAAAAATATTTTAAGTACCTATTCAGTCTTTTCTGAGATAAAGCTGTGACCAAAAATCGGAGGGCCGGGCTTCGAGCAAGTGTTTATAATAGAAAGCAAAATGCTGGAGAAATCCTAAGCACCCGTACTTCATCACGAGCGCCCGCACTCTCTCACCAAGGCAGGTAGCAGGCTGCGGTGCCCGCTGCCCGTGCCACGCGGGGGCTGTGGCAGCAGTGCCCTGGTGGCCTCGGGTTATCGGGAGGTTGGGGCTCGGCTGTAAAAATAGAGGAGTGATTTTTTTAGCCGACTTTCGGCTGACTGCTTTTTTTCCTTAATTTATTAACTTTGGGCCAGACCGTGGTATTCTTGGTACTTTACACACCAGAGGTGTCTTGCTGAAGCCGGTCGGGTTGGCTAGAGTAAGGTGGTGTTCCTCCTGTACTGTAAACCGTCCCTTTTTATTTTAAGGTGTAAGCATTGAAGTTAATGGGCTACAAGGGAGCAGGAGCGGTGCTAAAGCCCCTCCAGGATCCAGGAGGTCCCACCAGCATGGGACGTGGCTCTGTCAACACAGCAGAGTTTACAGGACGGGTCCCCCGTGTAAGGAAATCTGATCTTTCTCCGGCTGATGTCAGTATTTCTGTCATTGGCTCTGGGATCTAGATTAGGGTCAGATACAGGTATGCAAAAGAGCGGGGGGAGAAACAAGACATTTCCCTTCGAAGGCGGTTATTTGTTTTCGCGTGTACTTAATGCTCCCAGACTCTGTGTGTGGCAGTGCAACGCTTGTGCAAATTGTGAGGAGTTGTCCGAGGGGTAAGACTGCTGCAGGATCACGTTTGCATTTTTTGCAAACAATTAATTTGGCCTTGCCGAGGTTTAATAAATAGATAGGTATATAAATAAATAAAACTAAAGTAAACTAAAGTAAAATAATAAAATAAAATAAAATAAAATAAAATAAAATAAAATAAAATAAAATAAAATAAAATAAAATAAAATAAAATAAAATAAAATAAAATAAAAATAGAAAATAAAATAAAGCTCAGAAATGCTCTGACCTGAGCGCTGGGGTTCGCAGGAGGCGGCCAGCGGTGAGGGCAGCCAGCCCCTCGCCCTCTCCCTGGTGCAGGGAGCGAGTCGGGGACACGGGCTGGGAGCTGGAGGGCGGCAGCAGCCGCGTGCGGGAGGATAAAGTGTCAGGGCTCCAAAGGGGTCCATCAGCCGGTGATTCATTACGTGAGAGACACTGACACCGTGCATGGCAGTGACTTCACGTTTATGGGATTGTGGCGTGCCCTGCAATGAATATGTGTTTTCAGAATGAATGTAGACACCAAAATCCCTTCCGTTTTTAGTCAATGGAGCCCTTACAATCAATCAGGTAGATGATACCATATGTGCAAAACCAATAGAGATCACAAAAATACATATTTATCCAAGCTGGTCCTTCAAGCTGTTGTGGTAAGTCAGATAAATTTTGCATGTTTTCGAAACTGCAGCAGCGACAAGCGGAAGTCTGGAAAGGATGTTAGGAACTATTTTCTAATATAAATCCCACTTGAACACTAGAAACTCCCCATAGTTTCTCCTGCAAACACCAATACACTTTAATCAACAGTTTTTTGGGGGGGTTATCTATTTTGTAATTTAAGGGAAAAAGAAGCACATCACAAAAAGAGGCTTGGGAGGAACAACTTCGTAGTGGTGATGGATGAACTTTGCAGTTCAGCAAGAGAAGGGAGACAGCAGCCTGCGCTCGTGCAAGTGGAAGGGGGGAAATAAATTGTTAAAAATCACAGTGTGAGATGGGGAATCAGCTGGAACTGCAAATCTCATTGCTTTGGTTTAGTTTCTGCTACAACCTGCACATTAGCATTTTCTCTCTCTGAATTATTGTGAAGATTTGTATTATATGTAATTACAATACAAAGAGGCTCTGCCAGATAAAGCTATTTGTTGAAGTAGTGTTTTCAAAAAACACAGAGTCCTTTCACACTTTAACTTACACCTTTTCATTACCTGCTAATAAAAGTACAGTGGATAGATTTGCCTAAACATGTCTTGCTAAGAACGTTAACCCCATGGGTAACTCTGGCCTTTTGAGATACAAGCTTTAAATTTTCATTACAACATCTCCTAAAAAAAAAAAAAAAAAAAAAA
>VXAA01006756.1:371648-372826 GCA_013399115.1 Anseranas semipalmata | reverse complement strand
AAAAAAAAAAAAAGAGTCAAGAACAGATACCGAACTACTTTTGCCTTTTTTTTTGCCAGTGCTGTAAGCATCCTCATACTGTAGCTAACAGAGTTAAGTATAGAAAATGCATTGTGGCCAGGCTCCTGGATTCACTACTGCCATGTGAATTATAAATCTTACAAACAGGGGTGATACATCATTTTTTATTAAACTTATAACATGACTGCTGCACAAATAGTGTTTACATAGAAGGGTATACATTTAATTTACTCTCTGGGAACATTTCTAAAGAATATAAATTGCATTTTGAAAGCTTCCTTCCACATAAAGTTCATCAATTTTTTTCTCTTTTTTTTTTGGCATTTTAATTGAAGCCTCCAAACTGTGCGTCCTTGCTCCAAGTATCAAAGAGCAAATATCTGTTGTGCGGTTATAAAATCAACTCTAATTTTCCTACCATGAAGTACCAGATAATCAGCCTGTAAATTTTACCTACATTACTGGGAGGATGTGGAGCTATAAATTCAAAACAGTACGCAGGTTGGTGAAAATTGAGGTCTAGGCAGCAATGCATGTCCATAAACTTTTCTCAGGTTATTGGAATAGAACAAATCAAAAGCTGTTCCTGGTTGTATGATATTCTCTTTTGATAGACCAGGCTGCTTGTTGTTAGCAATCCAAGTGCAGAGGTTAGTCAGAGCAGAATGTAATTTCTAGCAATCTGACAGACCTGCGGATTGAAGCGGCAGGTTTTCCCTTCCGATTTCAGGGAATTGCTTCTTACTGTGACAAATGATTAGCTGTTATCTCTGACTGAATTTGATTTCTACAAGCAGCTGAGTCAGGTAACTTTGCAGCATTTGAGGGGGTTTTACAGGAAATGAAATCAGCTCCCTAGTCACATGCAGACCAAATGAAATCTTCCCGTTGGGGTAAAATTGTGCTTTTGGTTAACTACGGGCAGGTTTACCAAACACATCTATATGTTGATGACTGGATGGGGTTTTTTTTAGCGTCCCAGTCAAAGCTGCGTGCCCCTGGTCTGAGTGCCAGTGCAGATGGAGGGTGCTGAGGGTAAAGTTAAAGCTGTCGGCGCCAGATGTGCACCGCAAACAAAGGTACCCAGGGTGATGTGGCATAAACTACGGTTACTAAATTTGGCTCTGCATTGTTTCCACACAAGGGAGCGAATTGTG
>VXAA01006756.1:364148-366648 GCA_013399115.1 Anseranas semipalmata | reverse complement strand
AGCTGTGCATGTGTGGCAAAATTTGGACCTAGATGTTGCAGAAATGAATTAATAAATGCAAAGAAGGTTCAAAAGTTGTAAAATTAAATATACATCTGTGAAAACATCTATCCAATTACGTAGCTGCACATTTGCAGGATGCATTTTACACTTCATGTGGAATTAAACTATTAGTAAAAATCTGTCTGCAAATAGTGACACTTACTTTAAAAGATCACATGTACTTATATTGTTTCATAATGCATCTAAAATAGCAGTTCCTGAAGCATCACTTCCACTTTAACAAAATGTGTTACTCTCACACTGGCTAAAAATCTATTTTCCTGAGGAAGGACTATTGAGGTACTGAAGTATTTAGCTGGGAAGGGTTGGGTTAATACATGTAATTTTTTTCTTTCATTGGATGTCCTTTTGCCAACTTTACCTTGTATAAATAATTTTGCCTGTGAGAGTCTTTACATGGAATGCAGATTGACTATTACTTCCTGAATAGATTTAAATTTAACACCAATTTAGTCACTGTAGTATTCCTATATTGGAAATAACAGCTTCCATAGGACTTCTACAAAGTGCCAGAAATATGATCTCATATGTGGAAACAAATTTAAATGTGTTTTCTTTTACATGTTTTCTTTTCGCGTATTTTTCCCACCTATGTTTCCCTTGCTTCCCAAATTCTCTGCTCTGCTCTAGGACTGTGAGAAATCTGGAAAATTACCCAGTGAAAAAGCTAGCTTTTAATAAGAATTGCCAGTCTCACAAGCATTTTTATGCTAAAACTTAGTTTGAAAAAAGCAGGCTATTTCTCCTTCCCAAATACCAGATGAATTTAAGATAAAGCTGGGCTGTCCCGTTCGTAATTTCTGAGCTGAAATGTGAATGCCAACAAAGAGAGGTTTGATCAGGATCCTGGAAATCATTTATTTAGCTTGGATGTTGTGAAAGTGGCTGGCTTGTGCTTTGGGAAGTGGCATTTCCCACGAGCTATTGTGATACCCAGGGCTGCCGGGCAGGGCTCGCTGGCCAGCCAGGAGGCTCGGGGAGGACCACAGCTCCTCATTTTGTCCTCTGCTTTCCATGGGGACATGGAGGCACCAGGTCTTGGCTCTGAGATGCATTGGTCCATGTGGGAGGACAGCATGGAGTTGCCACCTTCCCATCCCCATGACAGAGCTGGAGGAAATGGTCCCACACCTGCAGCAGAAACGTTTGGAGAGGGGACTAACAGTGACTTTCTCTGTTCTCCCCCATAAGACCATGCTAATGTAAGGCTTACACTGTGTTTCCCCCTTACTTGCTCAAAAGAACCAAACCAATCCAAAAAAAAAAGCCCACCTCAGAATGAGATCATAGCTCAACGCATTATGGTTTGGATGCAAGTGTGCATTTTCAGTGGGTTCCTTGGCTCATATGTCAGACGCTATTGGAATTTTTTTAGTTATTTGGCAGTTGAATAGTATAGTTTCCAACTTCTTCTTCATCAGTTTTTGAGGCCAATAGAAAAGAGCTAATAATACACTTCGGTTTGCTCTCCAGGCTTGGAAAGCTAGCAACCAACTTGCTGTAACTCTAATGCTCCTTCCCCAGCCTGCCTCCTACCTTTTGCAATTAGAAATCGCCACAGGATCAGCTGAAGAGCAACCTCCCTGGGTGGGCAGTGCCTGCGGGCACGCAAAAGGAGAAGGTGCTGCAGGTCAATGTGGCAACGCGCCTTATCATGAATATCACCTTTATTCAGATTTCTGCAGTGCTTTGCTTTATGCTTTGCTAGGTAGGGTGCATTTTGCCTGCTGACCCATCTCCCAGCCTACCAAAGAAAAGAAAAGTGTTTAACGCCCGAGCCTTGTGCATGCATGGTGTCAGAGCCCAACCATGAGCTCTGCAGGAAGCCTCGCACCAGATCCCCGGTGCACCTGGCATTTCCTTTCTGGTGTTAGCACTAGCGGTGATGGTAGCTGTGCATTGCGCCTGAAGTCGGAGCAGGAGCAGTGTGAAGCACCTCGGGTGCAGCATAGCTCCCAGCCCACTGTCACCTGTGATGGGGACGCATTGTCCCCCCCGCTGGGGATGGTCACCCAGGGAGCAGGAGAGGAGCCCCACCCAAAACTCTGCGTTTCCGTGATGGCTCTGGTGCTGCACCAGCCATAAATCTCACAGCACCCTGTGGCTTTTGACTGCACCTGCCCAAAATGTTCTACCTAGGGCTGTGCTGGGTGGGAAGGAAGGACGTTGACCAGCAGATTTTCCATCCATTTCCATTTCCATTTTATCCATCCCTCCACGCCTTCCAGTGTCCGTGCTTTGTGGGTCACCCACAGATGCTGCTTCTGCAAGTTGCATTATGTGGTAGGAAGCCAGGGAAGGGCCTGAGGGTGCAAAGTGAAACAGATAGCTCCAAGACTGACAAAGGGGTAACTTGGAGATACGAGCAGAGCATGAGCCATAAGAGAAAATGAGGAAGGTCTGTAGAAGTAACAGTGTGTAAAGGGGCTATAAAGTC
>VXAA01006756.1:349148-359148 GCA_013399115.1 Anseranas semipalmata | reverse complement strand
GCTCTCTAAGATAATGCGTTATCAATACCTCATAAGATAACTTCAACCCAGGAAGGGATAACATTCGTAGTTGCTTTCAAACTACTCTTTTTTTTAGGGTGTAGGCCATAGATCATGCAGCTGTCAGCAAGCAGATAATCTTGATGACTAAAATGAAACAAGCGCAAGAAAAAAGGTGCCCAGCTTCTAGCTTGACGGAGGGAGGACTTGGTCAGTAAGTTAGAGCTAGCAGGAGCAGGCAGCAAAAGTTTAAAAAAATAAAGTTTTTCTGTTCATTTTGTATGGGTGTCATCTTAGGGAAAAATTAGGAGAAAAAAATCTGATGGTGTAGGTTGAATAAAAGCTTCCTTTTCCCTTTTTATTTTCCACCTCTGTGGTGGTGTGATGGGTCAGGGTTATTGACATGGAAGTAAGGTGGCAAAGGGGGAAAGTTTGGGAGAGAGCTCTTGGAAGGGGTGGAGGCCTTTTTTTCCTGATTTATAGAAAAAAAAATGTCCACTTTTCAGCTCTTTCCCAGGGCAGGAGTTCTTTAAAGCATTCTTAGAAAACAGCTGACCTTCCCCCCAGACAAATTTAGAAAAAAAAGGCGCAGGAAAGGTTTGCTTGTAGTTCTGAACTGCCTTTCCAGTTGTGACAACCAGGGCAAGGCAATTTATGGGTGAAATTGGAGAAACCAGAAACAAGAACGAGACACCTCCACTGATTTTAAAAAACAAGTCAGTGTTATAAAAAAAAAAAAAAAAATCATTGAAGTTTTAAGGCAAATTGCATCAAGAAAAAATGTCTCTGTGAGGAAAAGCAGCACCAGAAGTAACGCTCACGTATTTCTGGTTATTTTCTATTACCAGCCCTCACCTCCAGTCTGAAAGCTTTACTGCCATCCTTAGTCACCTGAGCCCACTGCGGCCAGGTCCGCTTCCAGCTTAATGTTCCTTACACGGAGCAACAGATATGATTTACCTGATGACACGCCGAAGCGCTAAGTGCTTTGATATATGTGAAACAGTATCCCTCATCAGGAGGGGGGAAAAGAGGGTTTGGCTCGCAGGACACATGGATGTGTTTTGAGGGCTGCTGCTTGTTATTTGCTCACAGAGTGAGCATTTGGAAGTTGCAAACTCTTCACGGCAAGCATTTTCCTTTCCATAAAAAGGTCGAGCATGGCTCTGGTCTACCTTTATAAGTGGAACTTCTGTTATCAGTCTGAAATGATGTGGCGCCTTTGAAGAAAATGTTGCTGTTGTGCTTTTAAAAAATAATAAAAGTTGCGGGATCCCTTTGAATTCAGAAAATGTTGGCAACATTGGCAGGAAAGGCACGAAGCATTTCAAAGTTCTGGTATGAAGAAAAAGATTCTGAATAAAACAATTTTATGTGATTTTGCAGGTGGTTTGAGCTATCATTTTATATGTACGTTTGTACCACTGCTCATTGGAATGTTCATATAATACTGACCTAATTATGCATAGAAAAAAGATAAGCCATTTACTTGATTCATTTCTTCTTTTTAAATCAAGAAAGGAACAAAAAGGCTCCTATTTTCTGAAAGAAATTGTTCGCTTTTATTGCAGAAAAGTAGCAGCTTGTGCAGAACTAGAACTGTAACAATTTTATATTCCAAAGGTTTTGTGTGTATTCGGTTAGTTACAGTAATTATACCCAATAACTGACAGCCAAAATCACGTAGGAGAAAGCAAAGGCTGTTTTCTCACACAGGCCCTGCTGCAGAACATCTGCTGAGAGATTTGCATATTAATTAACCCATATTAACTCTAATTATTCTGGGAAATTATCAAATAAATTGAATTTTCTAATTTTAACCTTTCTTTTACTTGACGCGTGT
Source organism: Anseranas semipalmata (assembly GCA_013399115.1). Classification (NCBI taxonomy): domain Eukaryota; kingdom Metazoa; phylum Chordata; class Aves; order Anseriformes; family Anseranatidae; genus Anseranas; species Anseranas semipalmata. Next base: position 357,305 of record VXAA01006756.1, on the reverse strand, counting down.
CGAGGCTGAGAGGACGCACCAGGCTATCTCACCTGGGCAATGAGCAAAGCATCCTTTTCTCCCCCTTTTGCTCCCGCAGACCTGGGGCAGCCTGGGGAGCTTTTGTCTGCCTGGTGCTTTTTTGGCTCCCGCGCCTGGCCGGCTCTGGGCGCATTTGCTGCGCGGCAGCACATGTGTGCGTGCGAGCACAGATGGTGGATTTATACCGGGGTGAGCAAAGGTGCTACCTCGGAACAGTTGAGCAAACCTTAAGTTTTTTTTTTTTTTTTCCCAGCCTGTTGTTCAGGCCTGAGCAAATAAATGGGAGTTTAATTCAATTAGAGCCTGGCTTTAGTCGGTGCCTCGTGACAGAAATGATTCAATATTTTTTTCCCCTCGCATTGTTTGGTTTACACGTCGCTGCCTCCCTCGCTTTTGTGCGCGGTTTGGGGTGGCCGCGCTGCGGCGAGCCTTTGTGTCCCCCGCTCGCGTCGCGCAGCGATGCTCGGGGGGACGCGGGCAGGTTTCACGCGTCCGGAGCGGGGCCCGTGCTTGCACGGCACCAAAGCGTCGAAACAAAGCTTGGGCCGCTCGCTGCAAACTGGGGCCACGCTAAAAGCGGGGGCCGCATGCGTGTCCCTAGGGCCAGGTCTGACCAAGTTTGGAGGGAGGCAGGCAGCAGCATCCCTGGCGCACCCGCCAGCTCCCGAAACGCGCTCCCAAAGCTCTCCCCGCTGGAAAGCATCACCTCCGGGGAAGGCTGGAAGCTCCTCATTTCCACCTTAATGGGTTCCACCTCCTCCCCCCGCACCTCCTGTCTGGGAGCTGTGCAGGTGATGCTCCCTTGTTATCCCCTGCGCGCAGCCCTTCTCCCCCATTATTTCTGCTGATGGGCTAGGAAGCGGCTGTTACCTGAGCACCGCCTGTTAGGCACAAGATTTCCTGTTGACACCAGGAAACTTTAAATTGAGAAAAAAAAAAAAAAAAAAAAACCAACAACAACAGCTAGGCCTGCCAAACAAGCAGGCAGAGATTTCCAGAGCAATTCTGTGTTGCTGTCGTTGTTTTTAATGGAGAGGATAGAGGTGCACGGTGCTTTTGCGTGGAAGTTTGGGGGTTTCCTTCCAGACAAGTGTTTTTTTGGGAGGCAAGATGTGGCTACGGCAGAAGGTAGGGTTAACAGCTAAGAGTTTTCTCTCTGAACTTTTAATGATCACTGCTCCTGGGCTGAAATACTGGGTGGTTTAGGCTCTAAATTGTGGGTTAAATGCAATATGAAAAATGAGTCAGATGTGTAGCTATTAATCTTTGGGGCGGAGGAGGATAAAATGCCAGCAGATACAGAACTTCTTAATAGAAATAGAGAGTCATTATAAGGTTGCCTTTTTTTTTCATATGATGGTATTACTCATTTTAAGTTACAAAATGACCGGTCTGTGATTTCTGAACATTTGAATGCACTCCAGCATTTATTGCCTTTATACCTACTGCATGGTTATAAAGTTGAGCAACCTTTTTGGAAGAAGGTGATAGACACAATATCTATTTATGCAAGGACACATTTCCCTTTTCTTTATGTTCTGTTTATTCAAGGTTTTGTTTCCAAGGTCTTATTACTATAAAACTTAAAGCTAGACAAGGTCTGCCCTCATGTCAGATAACAACACCAAAACAATTCTGATCGTTCAGTAGCTTATTATTCCATACTTCCAGGTCTTAAATAAATTACAGTTATTTTCACATTCCTCCTGAATATCCTTCAGGCATGATAATATGTGCATTTTTCTGAAAAGACTCTTAATATTTCTTTTCTTCTCCTTGATTTTAAATATTTTGTTGAATTGTCATGTACAACAATAATTAGAGGGGGTCTTGCTAAATTTCTTTCAGTGTGATGCTTATATTGTTTAGCTTCTTGACATATTTTACTAATCATTGCAGAACTGTTGGCAAATAGATTGTAAATGACATCGAAACATAGAAGTGCAGCAGTAGTTTTAACATCTTTTCTCCAGCATTCCTTTGCTGCAGTCTTGCAGATTCCTTTTTTCTTTCTTTCTTTCTTTCTTTTTTTTTTTTTTCTTCATTCCATCATCAAAGGCAATTATTGACTTGGGTTTTGAAGTGCAGATTATCAAGGTATTATTTCCTTAGAAGTGCAATACTGTAGATGTAGAAAGCAAGAGGACCTGAGTAATTTTCTAAAGAAGAGAAGGCACTAGTCTAAATGACTCAATGAATGACAGAAATGTGTTTACAGAATTTTTTCTTCCTGAAGCATCAGTATAATGCTTCTCTCTCCCCCACTCCCCCCTTTTTTTTCCAATGGGTTAAATAAGGTAATCAACACTGTTACGATTGTACTAGAGGGGAAGAAATCCCTGGTTTTCCTTTTTGCCTTTTCACTGTGTAGTTACAGGGTGGGTATAAAGTTACTGTGAGGTATTACAATCTCGGAGTAAATGATTCTGGGCAATTTAAGGTCTGGCAGAGTGCTGTGCAGGAGCAGATCCTGGCTCCACTGAAATGAAGGAGATTGTATCAAAGTGCCACAGAAGAAGCAATCAATATTGCAACACAGAAGGTAGAAGTTGTCCCAAGAATTATTTCATTCTTTTCTCCTCCCAAGATTACAGTGGTGCTTCCATAAAAATACAGAAGTTATTATAAATACTTTTGCCTTTATTTACTACATCCTAACCTTAAATGTTAGAGGCCACCAGCCGGGACAATCTCCAGGCCCTCCTGGCACGTCTCCCCTCCCCAGTTTCGGTTGAGTTCCCAAGCGCTCCGGTCTGAAACTTGAGGTGAGAGGAATCGAGAACGTGCTGGTCATTTGTTTTGTTAGGAATAGATCGGTACTGTGGGACTTGTTTCTAGTAAGTACTTCCCACCTAGGGAAATTACAAATGCCGCTGCAGCTGAAGTTTTGCAGTAATAGGGGGTCATCCTGCAGATCGAATGATGCGTGTCCTTGGTGCTATTTGGGTCCATTTACAAGGACATTTGCATTCGCTTTGGGTAACCAAGATGCTACTTTTGTAGAAGTGGTTATGTGACATTTTATAACTCTTCCTGGCACTTGTGTGGCTGTTAAGACCTGTGGACTCAATGGGCCATGGTTTGAATGATGTCTGTAAACACAGATTTACATAACGCATGATGATGGCTTTGCAGAATAAGTCTCATTTGACAGTCTCAAGTGATTTCAGGAAACATTTCTTGGCATTTTTTTTTTAATAATAAAATCTTCAACCTACACTATGTGGGTAATTCTCTCTTTCTGCCCGCCTGCCTATCACATATTAGATGTGCTGCAACTGCTTCTGCCATTGTGTAAGCAGTGGATTTGACTTCCTCTTGTTTGAGAACGAAGGACAAGTTGACTCATTTGACAAGACCATATAAACCACTCATCCACAGCCGCTCAGCCACCATCCCAGTCTTTCTTGACCAGAAAAAAAAAAAATAGTATTGTTTTCTTGACTGAGATTTACTCAGTGGATGGAAGGGGTTTTTTGTTTTTGTTTTTTTACTTCTATTTTTTTTTTTCTACAAAATGCATCCTAGCTGAATAACACTGGAACAATGTTATTCTTACCTATGAAGTCCACTACCTGGATGCTGCCTTCCCAGGTACTGCCACCTCCCACATAATGGTGGGAACCTGAAAAGCTCTGCTACCCATCAGAGTCCTCAACCAGAGGCAGATAATTCTGCTGGCAATTATAAACTTAAGCTCTTCCAAGGAGATGGTGGGAGAGCTGGGTTCCTGAGTTAGGGTCAAGTTCAGCTGTTGTAGCTCTGCCTGAGTGTGACAGGATTGTACAAACGTTATTTCAGGTCCTTCACAGCAAAAGAGCAGGTTCCCAACAGGCTGATAGATACATAAGGAGGGTAAATGGCAATTTAGTATTTTCCAGAAACTTCCATGCCCATACATTTCAACAGAAATTATCCTTTCCTCGGAAAGTTACACTAGAACAAGACTACCACTTTTCTCAGGACTTTTCAGGAATGTGAAAGATTGTATTCCTTAGAGAGTTATAAACAAAAATATGTAGGCCTCAGAAAACATGTTTCCTTAGGTAAGAATCTTCTTTTTTTTTTTTTCTATATAAAATGTAAAAACAGTAATAAAAATAAAAAAGTATCTTTGGGACAAAAGATAATAGACAAAGATATGCAGTTCCGGCTCCTCTTTCATCTCCTTCTTCCCTCATCATCAGTCACTGCAGTCAGGAAGGAGAACTATCAGGCTTGGGACTGTTCTAGTCTGGTGAAAGCTTTGATTTCTCCCCCCCGCTACAATTCCTAGGCGTACCGCACAAGAGTTATCACCACTGTTTGCAAACAGCAAGGAAAAGGAAAGGGGATAAAATACTCACCTCCAAAGTCAACACCAAATGAAGCTATGCATCTATATTTCTCTTTCAAGGACATCATCAAAACTTGTGGAGGCAAAACCATCCACTGCAAACCACGAGGCTGTATAGATTTTAAGGTAATAAAGCTAATGTAACTGTCAGTCTCCAAACTGAAACCATGGTAGCCTTTTTAACTAAAGAGAAAGTTATTTTTTCTTTTCTGAAGAGGCTTCTTCTTCAAAGACCCTATTGATGGGAAGGTAGAAGGAAACCTGACATCATTTTGGATTCTTCCCAGCCTACCTTCAGGCGTCTCTTTCTACTGCTTCTTTCATGGAAGCACTCAAGGCTTAGTGTGACAATTTAAAAAATATGAAGCCTCTGGGCTATTATGAATTTCTGTCCCCAGAGAGAAACACAGTACAAATCTGACACACCAGAAGACTCAGAGGAATGTTCTATTTTCTGCTATTTTGAGACGGTCAGCTTGAGACTGAAGACAGTATTGTTGCCGACGTGGGTTTCTCGGGGGGTCATCAGTTTTCACAAGGGGTAGCTTCTAACTGCATTGGAGTTCTTGTGGGGGTTTCAGAAATATGGGGAAATGAGGAATGAGGTGTAAGGATGAGAGTGAGAAGTAAGAGAGAGGTGATAGAGGATATGTTGGCAGATGCCAACAGACAGCTTGGGCGATTCTGCGGATGACATGTGTTTTCCAGACAGAACAATGGCATCCAAACTGCTAATCAGAATACAGGGCTGGCTCCGTCTCTCCACAGTAAATCTTGCATTCTCCTGTGCTACCCATCGCCAGATTTTTCAGTTGGTCAATAGAAAAAGTGAACCAAATTCTGTAGTTATCTGGAGCATTTTTATTGAAAGCAATGAAGTGGTTTAAAATTACTATGAAAGTAAAAGGAAGGTAATTTAGTCAAAATGCAAGTATGAGAGTACCCATGATATAAACCCCAAATAAATGTTGTAAAGTAGGGAGTCTGCAGTGAGATCCATTTTGCTTTCTAATTCCATAACATTTGAACATGGGAATAAATGTGAATTTTGGAAAGTAAAGAAGATCATTTTGTGCCTATTCATCAGGCACAGGACTCAGTTTCAAATGAATGACATCAGACATAGGAGAATCCCTCACTAGAGCTCACAACTGTTCTTCATCTGTCTTTTCTTGTTCACTTGTCTCTTCAGTCCTCAGAAACACTAGGCTATTCTTTTATTTTTAATCTATATTGGTAGGATAACTCTCAGAATAGTCCTGAGAAAGAAAGAGAAAAACAGATTTGGGGCAGGGAAACAGAAGCATGACGCTATTAAGCTACACTGTATGGAGAGAATTTTCTGCTGTCGCTTGATTCCTGATAAGATAACGTAGTTGTAATTTCTTAAGACTTACTCACAAGATGCGTCCCTAAATACTTAGAAGTCATCAAAATCAGTTCAAAGAAACAGTTAAGCAACAACAAACTTATTTTTAAACATTATGAACATTAGAGTCATACCAATTCCACACTCACATCAAGGAAAACTGAAGGTATATGGTCTTCCTCCAGGCTATGCTTTTGTTTCTCATGTGAACAAGCTCTATTATATACCAGGAGAAAAGGCTACCTTGAAGGATAAATAAACAATTAATTATTTATATTTCTAAAAGCATTCAGCTGTGCTTTTAATGCTGTATAACCATTTAAAAGCACGTATTCAGCAGAGAACTTCCAGTCTGGGAATCTATTATATGTGATTTAATCAACACCCTCAAGAGCCATAGGAAGACAAATCTCCTCCTGGTCATCACCATCCAATAACTGGCCTATTACTTCGGTGCAGAGACCACCATAAAAATAATAAAAATTGGTTAACCACACAACTGCCAAAATAAATGTCTCCCAATCAAGATATATAAACCTCGATGGATCCCATTGTCGCTAGATGGAACAAGAAAACAAGCGCTTCCTAAAGAAAGAGAGCCAAGAGCCTCACCAATGTGTAGTCTATCTCATCTGACAATACAACTTGGATAATGGCCTCAAGACTCTATAATAGCCAAAAATATAAATAGAAAAACTGTAATTTGCCTACATGATATAGGAGAGCTCCTTGGTTTGGGGGGCTCAAAATAGTATCGCAATCTCTTGTTGAAGTCCATAGTGGTTTAACTATTTTAACTAAATAGATATTCTAAACCACTTAGGTTTACAGGCAACCTGGCAAGGTGGGATGCAGGCCTGAGCATCAACTTTGAGGCTTCAGGACTAAGCAGCCCTTGAGGTCTACATTTCAGATTTCTTTATTTTCATTCCCTTCTAATAACATCTTAAAGACAATTGAGGTCCTGTGTTTTGACAAAATGTTCTCTCTCAAATCCTATGTCTCCCTATTTGTGGAGTTTACATGTTCATGGTACATCCTGTCAGAATCACCATTCCCATACCAATTATGGTTGTCAGAGAAATTTCTAAAATTAAATGTATTTTTTCATTATCAAATGTATTATTTTCATTATCAATGTACCTTCCCTGAGAACAGTATTTATTCTGGTGGGAAAAGAGTGGGTGTACCCTAAACTTCCTGTTGTATCACTTGTATCGTCCTCGTTTCTCTCAGGAGGAGAGGCACTTATTAGCAATAGAATAGAGGAGATAAAAATCACGCACGTACACATGCACGCACACAAAAACCAGGTAAGGCCTTTTACTGTTTGGCATCTGTAGATGACAACAGCAAGGAAATGCAGGGTACTGCTATAACTTAATTCTTAGATAATACCATTTATACTTAATGTGCATAGTGTTGTGAACATTGCAGAATTCTGCTATCTACAGAGTAAGAAACCAAAGCAAAAAAAAAAAAAAAAAAAAAAACCAAAAACTTGCTCTCATATCTACAAGCAGAATTGGCAGATGTGTAAGTCTTTTTGCTCTAAATCCTTTGCATACAGCAAGCCCAAATTCTTGGGCACGGCCCGGGAGTGTCCAAGAACCTGTTGGAAGAAACCAGTTTCTTCTTTCATGTTTCCAGGTGGGGCCAGGCTGCAGTATGCTTCTGAGGCTCCTCCCGTGGTTTGTCCCCTGGTCATCCCACCGGCTGTTCCTGACCTGGGCTCTCTGTGCATAGATAGCTCATAATGAGTGTGCAGTTCTTTAGGTGGGGATGAAACAATTTTCATCATCCATTTGAGGAGAAACCCGTAATTTGTACTTATGTGGACACTTTCATTTTCAGCTTGCTTGGCAAATCAGTTGCCACCATTGAGCAACCACTTGCTCTCATTTTATCAAAATACCGAGGAGTGATCTGACCAGTGCTCTGACCATCCGGCACACCTAAAATGGCGGGGCAGTTCTCACAAGGCTAAGTCAGATGTCTTGGCCAGAGGAGGAGGAAGGCAGCCGTCCCCGTCCTGGGGCACCACGCAGGCTGCGTTTCCCATCCCTCCTTCAGCAGGGAGCTGTTTGCATAAATTCCTTGCAGATCAGGGAGAAAATTGATCTCCTACTTTTCAGTTCCCTTCTTTTACTGGTTGTCACAACCTTAACAGTACTTGACATCAATGGGAGTTACATTGTGGACTGGGGGCAGTGTTTGGCCCTTAAGCATAGTTTTTGCATGTTAATACATTAGCAACTGATGTCTTATTTGTTCAGTAACTGACAGAATAATGTACAGAAAGCACGTAAGTATGAAAAGGGGCTAGTTAGGTAATGTTCAGCAGAGCATCTTCAAGACAACACTGCAACCACTGTATTTCAAATGTCAGGCTAATTATTATCAACATTTAAATGTTAGCATGGGCCATTTT
>VXAA01006756.1:341648-344148 GCA_013399115.1 Anseranas semipalmata | reverse complement strand
CATTTTTCTCCTTCACCTATTTCAAAGTATTGGTAGCATCGTTCTTAAAACTGCACCTTAGTCTCTGAGCATCAAAGCAAATAACGCTGGCTTAAAAGAGATGAGCAAAATAAAGGAAAAGAAGCAGGAAGTGATTTTATCTTTACTCAATATTACCATTTCAGATAATAATGTTTTATATACATTCATGTATAAAAAAATACGTCACCATTGCTAGAAAAGACACTGCCTTGAAAAAAGATGCAGTGTGTTACCCTGACTATAACAAAGCTTTTTTTTTCCCCCAGTTTTCTTGCAAGACATATTTGTGCTCTCACAGCTTCATATATATATATATATATTATATACATATATATATATATTTCTTTTTTTTTTTTGGGTTAGGGTTTCTATAATCCTTGCGATTCCATACATAAACATTTATTGCTATATCCATTAAGACTTAAGGTTTTAGATTTTCAACTATGAGGGAGAACTCAGCCAAAGATGCTTGAAAGATAAATACGTTTAATTAGGGGCAGAGGATGATCATTAAAGGAAGTCTGACTGCTGCAGAAGTCATTAACAATCTTAAATGAAATTTTTATTTTTATGATAGCCATTTACATGTATAATAAGAGCCAATGATTCTTGGGAGCAGTGTGACAGAAACAGAGTGTAGCGAGAACTCATGTAAGACATACTATTTAAATGAGCTGGTGTTAGCTATTCATATTTGTTAATGAACTAGATATGCAGGGCTATAAGAATGAATGTTCTGATGCTTTAAATTTTAATATCTAGAAATCAAGGGTAAGGACCAATTACTAGAATTTCCACCCTTAAAGGAATAATTAATAATGATATAACAAATGTACAACTCCAAACTTCTAAAAAGTTTGCTTTTTAAAATTAGGATCAATAGTTAAAAATGATCAAAACCATTGGGGTTCAGGCTCTACATTTTATATTGGCAACAGGATTCTGCACTGGGCATGGAACATAATTCTCAGTGTTTTAAATATAATAATCCATGAGATAGCTTTGCTGAGTCTTTTGATCACCTGTAGTTAATGAGGCCTGCGGCACAAATGAACAGGCTGTTCTTCTGCCCTTACCTTTATGGTAAATAAAACAGCGTTCTACTCTTACAGTAATTAAATAAAATGTAAATCCCTAATCCTATTTAGCCATTCTAGTTAGAGAGTCCCAGAAAGTTGCTCTGCTATTACCTGTCTAGTTCTAATGATTGGTCGTGATTTATTGTGTGTTTTTTTTTTATTGTTCTAAAAGTGCTCTGATGTGGTGCCTTGATGTCTAATGAAAAGAGATTGGTCTTAAAAAGCTACTCATTGTTTATCCTGACTCTTAGATAACACATTTTTCTTCTGATAAAATATTTTTCTTATTTATTGTTCAAAACACACAATATAGACAATAATTCTAATTCTGGTGCTGTTTTATTCAGTGGTGTTTTATCCCTGGTGCCTGACTGTCTACCCGAGTACCTCAGCACATAGCTTTACTCTGAGATAAGCCCCCTCTCCTTTGCTCTTTCTCCCATGCTTTCTGTAGTTTGTCTGCAGGATGCAGGTTTTGAACTGAAGAGCGCAGTGGAGTTCTTACTGTGCCTTTCCGGTTTCAGCACAATCAAAGTTTTGTGTTTGGAATTGTCCTTGACATTCTTTCGTCCCACAATGGGGTGGACACAGTGTGCTGGAAACCATGACATCATTATCATTGACACAGACTTAAATAAATCACCTGCATCTTGGCCTCTTTCTGCTTATTCAAGGATTCTTCATCCGAAGGAAGAAAGTGCTCTTTATTTTTACAAACCTTTATCCCAAGGGTGGCTGGAAAATGCAAACTTTTACAAGTGTTTTCAAAATAAATACAGTATGTGGTTTTAGACAGACATATTACATTTGGTCAGATGTGCTCTGAATAGTTAGGTGCTCTCCAAAAAATAAACCAGCAAAGACCCCACTTACGATCCATTCAAATTAAATAAATGCTAAGTGCGTGTTTGGAGATCCTCTGCTGCATCTGCACGCGCGGGGGACTGTCCTGCCTGCATGCACGCTGGTTTTGCTCTCCATTTACAGAGATCACAAGCAGGCCCGTAGATTTGTACTTTGCAATTTGCTAAGTGAATGCTGAGAGCGAGAGGAAGAAAATGCTTTGAATATTTTTGAGATACAGAAAGTGTAATGCGGGGTCACAGATTTTAGGAAGAGGGCAGGTTTAGGTAAAGAAAAGTCATGCTAACCGAGTGTCACAACACTAAAGGCGAGATTGTGCAACTGTCAGCTAAATGAGAATAAAAATGCACATGAAAAATTGCAGAGTGTACTCCTGTGACCTGCACAAAGTGAGAAGCAGCACAGAGCCTTCGTGAGCATTTAATAATTTTTGGGAAGCAACTAGACACTGTAACTTCTCTTTACCAGAGAAGAAAATGACAATGAGGAAGGAAGTGCAGCAGAAATCTTGAACATTACCACTATTATGCAAAAAA
>VXAA01006756.1:315174-341624 GCA_013399115.1 Anseranas semipalmata | reverse complement strand
AAAAAAAAAAAAAAGGCTGTTAACTGTTTTCCCCTTGCTGACTGGGTTGACATGCCCTCAGATGGAAAACTTCTGATACTTGTGACTCCTTACTACCAGAAATCACATGAGATGATCAAGGAAGAAAATCACAATAACTATATTTATATCTAACACTGAACTTCTCAGAAATACTGTACCTTGATTAAAATTTCTGGTAGGCTGCAATAAAAATATCAGATGCAAGACGAGCCCAGCAGATCAATTATCATAATTGACAACATTTTATTAATACACATTGAACTCCTAAATGTTTTGGACGCAAGATATCCCTGTGAAAATGATCCATAGAGAGGCAGAATGCCAGACCTGGGAAAAGAATCAAGGCTGGCTTGTCTGCTGTACAGTTTAAAGAAATATTTTTCATCTGGTCTGCATATTCTATGCTTTTGTACAAATTTAGCATCTGTTTGTACCTGCATATTTTAACTTAAGAGCTTTCATTAATTTTTTTTTTTTTAAGCTTCAAAGCCATAAACATGTATATTTATACCACAGTATTGTACGCTGGTTGTAAAGCTCTGAATTAAGTCATTCTGTGCTTTAGTTTTGATTAGAATGATACAATTAGAACCTGTTATTCTACCAACTAATTACTTGTAGAATGTGACATCTGAAGAATACTACAAGATTACAAATTTAGGAATGAACCGAGAATGTGCTCTGTTTATATTATTCGCCTATCTTTAGTCAAATCATTGTCATGGAAATGGATTAATACTGGGCCAGTTTCTGTCCTCATCAAAATCTTTATCACAAAAATGAGTAATAGGAATTTTAATGCTTCGTGTATCAATAAGATTTTAATAGCGTGCTTTGATATTCTTGCTGATCTATCACTTGATTGGCTAACCAGCATCCATCTTCCTGAATCATCATCGATTTGTGTCCACTTCTGGGAAATTCTTTTTTTTTTTTTTTGGTCATTGTTGAACCATTTCTGGGGGCCTTTTGGCATTTTATTTCTTACAAACACAGATAAATGGAAGATTAAAGTAGATTCTTCACTTAAATCTCAAATACTCAATTCTCTCACTTAAAAAAAATAAAAAAGATTGTATGTTTGTGCATGTCTTCAAATAAAGAAAGGATGGCATTTGGGAAAAGTTGAAAAGGCGAGAGAGAAAAGTTCTGTATATTTATTTTTGCCTGTGAAAATCCTTTGGAAGGTTAAATCTTGACCAGGCTGTATGTGTGAATACCTGTTGCACATGGTCTAACAAATTAGCAGCAAGAAACCAAGTTTGACAGGCACTCCAAGGCAGGCTGAAACATCTATGAAAATAAGCAGCGATGGAGCTGCATCCAGCCTCTTATAAATGCTATTTTAACATACTCTAAACCCCTCAGTTTCACGGAAACTAAACTGATCCATGATAAATATGTAGCAAATAATTCTACACATATCGTGCTCATTTGCATGTGAATTAACCCAATTTATGGCCATAAAGGCAGACTTTGTCAGTGCACAGAGAGTGCACAGAAGATGCAAACAAATTGTATGAGCAGAGAAGAGCTGCCCACAGTTGAAAATTTGTTACATTTCTGCACCACTTGATATTAATAAATGCTTCGCTTCGAATGAGGTTAAAATGACGATGACAACTCAGAAGATCTGTGTGACGATAGATAGAAATAGAGATATAAGATCTTCCTCTGTCTTCTTTTCGTATTTGCTGTTTCTTCCAGGTACAGATCTTTCAGTGTCTGTTAACTGATTATTTCTTTTAAATACAAAAGAAAAAATTCCCTTTTAATCACCAGGGTGCTTATTAGTTTTGATATTGGGAAAAGCCCTTCATTTACTTCGAACAAATAGTTCTGTTTTCCACCACTTGCTGTAATGTTTAAAGTAAATAAGTTCTTGTCCGTCCAGCACTGCTGAATTCATTCAGTGGCCAGAACAAAGCCATTGTATAGAGGGCCACAACAGCCCTTTTCTCTGCTTCCTTTAGACAAATCTTCCCCATTCCTGCTATGTGCTTGCTAGCTTTGTGAGCAGTTCCATAATGTGCAAATGCTAAAAGTGTGCATGCTTATTTCACAGAAGAAATGAAGGAAGATTATGACACTATGGGGCCTGAAGCCGCAATTCAGACCACTGGAAACAATGGTACAGGTAAGGTGTTGGGTTATATGAATGTCACTTTTGTGCTGTATCATTTAGCATTAGCTGTGCGTGAAGAGAAGAAGTGACAAAACACTTGTTTGCAGTTTAACAATTGGGAAACATTTACATAATTCTCCTACTTTTAATTTTTTTTTTTTGCAATTTGATCTCAATGGTAGAGTGAAACACTGGCTCGGTGAGAGCCCTTGCTACCCCTCCCATGCCCTGCAACATTTCAGCCCTTAACGCATTTTAACTGCATCCTTGTAAGCTAATAGTTTGCAGCAGCATGAGGAGATGTCTTCCCAGCAAGGGTGAATATAGTATAGTTTAAAGTAGCTGGACCAGGATACAGAGTCTTTAATGAGAGAGACTGTACAAAGAGCTTGATAATGAGGATGGGGTGCACTCTTCCTGGCAACCCCAGATTCGCATGGTGCACAGAGTAAGCTACTTCAGAGACGGAAAACATCTTTTCAGAAAGACACACATAAACCCCTTACATAGATACACAGACACACGCTTTAAATGCATATTTATGAGATTATTATGTTTCTCGCTAATCTGTTTTTTTTTTTCCACTTTCCACATCTCTTTCTTTCCCCTCTTCTTAGAAATCAATACATTTTGTGGAACAAGAAAGGGGACAGAGATATTTAGCAGGCATCATCTCTGAGCCATCTCTTTTTTTCTGTAGCTAAGCAAAACTGCAAAAGGTTTCTGTTACTATTTTTTAATCCAAATGAATTCAGGGGTTTACCATGTTCTTTCCAAAGGCCACAGGGCCCTACTCGATCCTCAGCACAGCTGAATTCCATATATCACCTAATGTTTCTTTTGCATTTTGTCTGAGTTGCAGTTTGAGATGTTGCAGATAGTTCTGGTCTACAAGGTTAAAAGTAGAGTGTTTTCTACTATAAGTACATTTCTATGCATTCCATTTTGAGATTCAGTTCATAGGTAATGTCCTCTAGAAATATTACTGTAAAAGGTGGTACCTAAGTATTGCAAGGATTTTATTACTCACACTTTCCTAATGTTGGTAACACCCACATAAAACCCCAATGTTCTTATTAAGTAACACAAGAAATTTACTTTATAATTCTTGAGGGGGAAAATAATAGGAAAGTAAAACCATGTCACTGTTTTTTTTATCCATTAGATTTACTATGCATGAAAGGAGTGTGGCACCGAGGCACAGTTTATCAATGCATACGTACTTAACGATGTTGCCAAACAGAACTAGATACACACGTATTTTAAAAGATTGCTCTTTCTTCCAAGGGATGTTAATAAAGTGACAAATTGTTCTTAGCACTTGGAGAAACGGGACTTTAAAATATGTCTGATTCAGAAGTAAGACTTGATGGTTATCTGAATTACCATTACCAGAGCCTTTGAGGTCCCCTATCGGGCCGTGTGACTTCCTTTGCACATATTTTCCTTACCATAACAGGCCTTGACTCTTTCATACTTGCGATGTGGTCTGCTCAAGGGGGAAAACTTTGTGTCCTCTTAGCCCCTTCCCTTCCAGTATCTGATGGTCTCTTCTGCATGTTCGACTTCGGCCTCACGGCATCCGGCCGGGGCCAGAGCCCTGCTGCACAGCTCTTCATCAGGTCCAGGGCTGAGAGTTGTCCTGCCTCTTCTGAAACCAGCCTTCTGGGGGGAAGGAGAAGGGTTCCCCCTGCCCGGCTTGGTGCACTGCAAACTCATGTTTCTGGGAGTGCTCTAGGTGCTCTGCATTTAACATGCAAAAGTTCCTCTGGACGTTGCATCAAGCAGAAGCAGACCTACCCCAAATGTCCTGTGCAAAAGTCCCAGTCTCCTCTTTACTCAGACTGCTATTTGCTACAATGAGCAGTTTGCTCAAATAACCACAAAGAGTTGTCTAATGCTCTGCTAGTGTTCGATTCAAATCTTTTATCACTGAGGCATTCAGAGCCACCTCTTGCAGTGGAGAGCGGTGTCTGGGTAGCTTGGGTCGAACATATTTCTGTAACGTCTGCAGTCTCTGTAGTCTCTTAAGAGCGATGCCTAATTGTTTAGTCATACTACATCATCTGATAAACCAAGTGTCTTTGGCAGTCTTTTCACTCTGAGTGACTGTTTAGGTGACTGTTAGGAGCTGCAGCATCCCTCCTGCAGAGTATGCAGTGTGGCAAAACTCCCCAGACTTCCCATTGAGGTGCCCCAAACATCATTGGAGGAGGAAAGGGAAGAGCTGTTGGAGATCCCTCCTGACTAGTCTGGGAAATATTCAGTTTTCTTCTTCAGCCTCACCACAGACTCTGGGACTGTCTTGAGTGTCTGGCCCCAATTTTTCCCTGCAGAAAGTAAGGGGATTTAACATGGATGTTTAATAAAGTAGCTGAGGAGAGGCTGAGACTTGCCCCAGTGAAAGAAGTTCAGTCAGTGACTACTGGCCACTGATGTCTAGGACGTTCTGGTGTCCAGGAAAGCCATCTGGGGCTTCCTTCAGATGAACGTGGGCCCTCCTGGATGGGCCAGGGAGGTCTCTCTTGTTTAATGCAACTTCCTTCTCCCTCCTGACACTGGAGCGCATTATCTTGTAGTGCTCCACAAGCTGGGTTGAGCACAGAACTAGGGAATAAAATTTCAGTCTCATTCACATACACCCAACCACAAAGTTGCTGTAGGTGCATGAAACAACTGTACTGCCTTTTTAGTATCGAATTCATTGCAGAACGTCATTAGCAGAGAAAAAAAAAAATAGAATAAAAGTCTCCATTATTACATTATTCTGCTATTGTCAGGACGGCCACTTCCTAGTGGTACTTAAAAAAGAAATCTTGTTATCCATACATTAATCAGCTGCATTTTTATAATGAGCTGCAGAAGCTTTATAGTGAAAACGCAAAACTGACCATTAGAGTGAAAATGCTAGTCTTTGGTCCTGCTAAATTAATTTGTAAATATTTCTGGGGATTTCTGAAATGATTACTTGACAAAATGACGTTTGGTCTGAGTCATTTTAAAAATGTGGATGGATAAATTCATATGGCTTATTTTACTGTACCTGTTATGGTTATTACAACTGGGATGTTTGCAGAAAATAGATTGACAAATTCACTGTAAACAAAGAGAAAGAAATTCCCAGTTTCGATTATTAACATCTGACAAGCTTCGAATAAAGATTTCTTAATATAACTTAAAGAAGGGAAAAAAAACCCTTGGGGGGAGGAAAACAGAAGTAAAACTTGGCAGGTTGGAGGACAGGCCGTTTTCAGACTGTAATCTGTGTGTACCAATGGGGGCCTCTCACTTCCTGGCTAATGAAGGCTGTGGTTTTATTAGCTTTGTTTGCGATTAAGGGCAGCTATCACCATCTCGCAGGACGAGTTCCCACACAAAATAACTGGTCTCACAAGCTCCTTGAACCTCTCTCTCACTTTATCTTGAAAGGTCCTAAATACCTCCAAAGATAGCTTTCCTTAATGCATTTTATTTTTACATGACATGGCCACATCAGCCTTTGGAGCTGAAAACATTTCTGCTCTCCAGGCTCCAATAATTAATTAAAAAAAGACTTATTGGGTGAGGTCACCCAGTGCAGATCTCGCTGAAATTCTTGACTCACAGGAGGGGATGTGCAATGTGTGTGCAGTGTCAGTCCACGAAGAATCCGGGAACATGACTTTATGCATGGAAAACAAATTAGGGTATGGGGGGATGAAAGCCTTTCCCCCAGAATTTGAGAGATAGACATAATGGTTATCAGATGAGCCTTTTGAGTAACACTGGGTGAGCTTCCAGTGATGTCTGAATTGTCAGCAGCAGAGCTTGTGAGACACCAGACACACATGGTCACCTTTTGCTATTTCTGCTAATCTGCAATGTTGCAGCACTGGTTGTATTGTTTCAGTTAAGGATCTGTCAACTTTTCCACTAAATCCCCTTGTTCTGGGGGGTTACGTTGTAGACATAAACATTTGCTTTAACTCCTGGATTGCATGCACAGACATGAGAGCTAAATAATCACAGAATCTTTTGGTTGGAAGAGACCTTCAAGATCACCTAGTCCAACCTAAGACCTAACACTAACAATCCAGAGAATTAGAAAGCCAAGGCCAGTAATATCGCAGCAGCCTCCATGCGGATTAGGAGACTGGGAAGGAAGAACCTCATCTGGGGTCGAGTTCGGGGCGGAAGCTCCCAATATTAACTCAGGCCTTGAATTCCTACCTTATAAACATAGCCACAAGCTCCAAAACCATGCAGCCTGCCTGGAGTAGGAGACCACGGGGCATTCCTCCCACACTTTCCCCTTCCTGCTCCCATTTCTCTTCTCTGGAAGAAAGCTCTCTTTCCCTGCTTCACAGGTAGCATTTGCTGGGTCACAGCCTGAATCGGGCAAGAAATAAACTTGTTTTCCTTGGATCTATTGCTGAGCCAAGAGAAGGAGCAGAAATGGGGTAGCATTAGGCCAGGTGGTCTTACAATTGTAAGATCTAGGCATAGTAAGGGATTAAAAAGTGGGTTTTCTGACTTAAAAGAGTAATATCTCAGCTTTTTCTTTTTTTCTGATAAAAAACAAAGTCAAAAACATAGCCTGACACTCCTGTGCATGAGGTGAACTTCTGCAACCACCATTTTGTTACATTTCTCTCACAGCAACAAAATGGAGGCAAGGCAGGTCTTGTTCTCTGTATACACACTCCCCTTCTCTAGAAGTTGCTTTTGGGGGGGAAAAAAAAAGGAGATATCGTTTCTCATGCTAATCACAAATGATAACAAGAGCTACAGAAGGACCAAGGGAGGAGAACTGGTTGTTGCACTGATTTCCCTATAAAACCCTTGTGATAGGAACAGAAGCGTCCTTCCACAAACAGGGTCCCATGAACTACGCCATTTGGTCGCTGTCACTAAAATACTGCAGAGCATTTGAGAAGCTACTCTGCCCATATGACAAATAGGGCATATTTGTCTCAGCCAGAGGATTTGATCTTATCGGCTAAAGGGATGAGGTTTGCATAGCTGAATATCTGGTTTTATCATTGACAGCAAGATCAGCACTTCAAATCAGGGTCTTTCAGATTTCCACTTGGTGCCACAGTCAGAGGCCACATCTCACTTTGACAGCAACTATCACCTTGCATTTTTGTAGGAAACCGAGGCAAAGCATTACCCATTTCTAAACACTAAGGATCCGGTTGTTGTCCCATTTCCAGTGGTTACAAACCAGTGTAACTCTCTAGGGCCTGACTCTGCTTTCCTTTTGATATAACCCCTTTGATTTCCATGAATTTACTCTATATTGCTCCCTGGCATAAGCGAGGGCAGAATCAAGCCATTTAATATTTTACTTTTACATGAACTATAGAATAGTTTATAGCTTTGCCTCATTTTCTTATTTCACCTAAGGAGAAATACATTAAAAATGTAATCAATCATAGGCCATTCTTTTCGTTTATGGTCAGTTAAAAACAAGTATCTTAAATTCCCTGCCACCAACTGTGTCTTCCAAGACTTGTTAATTAAAAAAAAAAGAAAATAAAAAAAAAAAATCAGAGAAAACAAATGATCCCTTCTTTTATTTTCTGGTGTAATTATACTAATATTTGTCTATAGTGTCCCAGAGTTTTTAAGACCTTTCCTGTATGCAGTGTTCATACGTGGTAAGCATATTTTTAGTAACAGGATGTTTTGTGGTTGGGAATATATTATGTTTCATGGACATTGCACGGACAATAAAAAATTGGGTTTACATTTAAGGAAAAGAAGGAAAGCTCTTGTACAGACTGTAGAAGTGGTTTTAGGCTCAGCATCCCAGTTCTGGTCTAAAACATGTGGTTCTATTTGTGAAAATCTATGAAGCAATACATTTTTTAAAACAACCTATTCTCCCACTGTAAATTGCCCAGAGGCTAATTTTCCAAGGAGAAAAAAAAACACAAGGAAGACGTTGCGAGTTTTCACAAGAGCTGCTCACTTGGCGTACCCACCAGGGGCGTGCAGACAGAGGCAGGACCTCTCGTGGAGGATAAGTGGATGTGGTCTTTACCACCTGCAGATATTGCCTCCATGGCGGAACCTGTCTCAAGGTTGCGCTTGCCGGGGTCGGGAGGATTTGGGGGCAACCGAGCTCAGCCCTGTTAGTTGTGCTGTGTTCATGCCAAAAGCCATGGGACCCCCAGGAGCCCCCAAAGGCTCCCTAGATGAAGTATTACCTTCATTATCAAGACCTCATAAACTTTTCTTGCTGCCCCGTAGAGCCCGTGTTCCTGGTAATTTAACTGCCCAGCCTTACTTCCATCCCAGCCGGTGGAAAGCTGGCATTAATTTTACTGGGAGCTGGAGCAAGACCGATGACAGCAAGGATCCAGCCGCAGCCCCAGCCTTGCGGCTCCAGCATGCGCACCAGCTCAGCTCGCCAGCTGGTGCTCTCGGGCAGGATGTACTCAAACCCCCTTCTTTTCCCCTTCTCTCATTTTAGTTAAGAATGCAAATTGCACGTCGGACTTTGAGGAATATTTTGCCAAAAGGAAACTGGAGGAAGGAGATGGGCATGCAGTCAGCATAGCAGAGTACCTGCAGCGCAGCGACACAGCCATTATTTACCCCGAAGCGCCCGAGGAACTGTCTCGCCTTGGCACTCCAGAGGCCAATGGGCAAGAAGAAAACGGTGAGGCTGTAATTCATTTTTAGCCAGTATCCTGACCTCTTGCAGCTGTTGCAATTATAAATGCACTACATGCCTGGGTGTTTACCTTAAAAATTGAAGAACAGCTGCAGCAGCATGGAATTTCATGAGCAAAGATTGGGGCTGTAATTTTAGTGTATTGTGATGTTTTAGTCAGCAAATTTGTATTATTTCGCGATGAACTGAAGAGCTTGATTTAAAGCTTACTTTAAAGGGGAGGACGGCTGCCACTCTGGTTGTGAGTTCGGGAAGTATCAAGTTTTAACACAAAAAAATACGGGGTTTCTGGCCGATGGCTGTGCAATTCCTTGATAAATAATCGGAAAAGCGTCCCTAAGAAGGATTTGGTCAATGGCATATGTAGTGCACCGAGCTGGAGCCGGGCTGCAAATGGCCAGTTGATGGAGAGCAGCATTTCTCAGCTCCCCGGTGGCGGGAGGAGCGGGGTCCATCGCCCACATCGGCGCGGGGTCCGGCGGCGGGCGCGTGCGGGGCCGGTGCGGTTGGCGGCCGGTTGGAAGCGCCGTCCCTGTCGGGCAGCAGATTGCAGCGATTCCTCTCATACCAGCCCGGGCAGTAAGCCCATTAGCTGCCATTGCCTCGCTGACCTTTTGGCCTGCCTCTCTCCCCCCGTCCCGGGGCGCAGACCTGCCACCTGGAACTCCAGATGCCTTCGCCCAACTGCTGACCTGCCCCTACTGCGACCGGGGCTACAAGCGCCTGACGTCCCTCAAGGAGCACATCAAGTACCGCCACGAGAAGAACGAGGAGAACTTCTCGTGCCCTCTCTGTAGCTACACGTTTGCCTACCGCACCCAGCTCGAGCGGCATATGGTGACACACAAGCCAGGGACAGATCAGGTGGGGGGCTGGCTTTAAGTGATTTCTTTCTGTAATAACCCCTTAGAGAAACGATATTGCTTTGATTGGCAATCATTATTAATTTTTCATGGCATTTTGAAGATGCAGATCTTTTAATGGTAATAGCTTTAATTGAGGTCTAAATGATTTTTTGATGGTCTCTTCTAATATGATTTAATAGTCTTATGTTCACGATCGAATGAGTGTGTTAATTTCTAATTTAGAAATTTTATTTGCACTTTAACTTGACTTTAGTTTCGTTTTTATGTTCCTCAAAAAGTGAATGAAACTGTAGCATTTTAATTATACATTATTAAACATCTCAGCAATTTTAATTCCATTTTTCACCTAGTTTTACTTTGCAGTTTTGCAAATAGGAGCTCAAAGACATACTAAAAGATCCACCAATATTTTTTCATTACTTTTTGAGTAACCTTTTCAATCACACAAAATTATACATATTTGGTATAATCATTCATTAAATATAATTGCACATTTTTAGAATAACTCTTCCTCCTGTGCACATAGGCTATCATTTGTGATTGTGCCACTAACACATGCATGCGCTATCGTTTGTGTATCCCAGCAGCATATCTGCAATAAATCAAAGCAGTTTTTCCTCGATGTGATGCATGTAATATTATATCAGGGCTGCATTTAAGGAAATGCTGTGTGTCTCAAACAGGTGACTGAGCTTCCTTAGTGCTCCTAAACAGACTGTCAATAGACCTGTGCCACAAAACTCTGCATGCCATAAGAAAAACTACTCCTGTCCTCGCTAGAGAATTACTTCTGAAAACCAGTGTTATAGAGGGTTGTAATGGAAACTCAAATGGCATGTTTAAAACTTAAATAAATAGATGTGTGTGCATTGTGTCAAATTATAAAGGCTTTATGCCATATTTATTTTTCTTAAAAAACTGCAAATCATGATCAGCTGTATTTCTCTTGGTAGGTTTTTTTCAGCGTAAGGTAAATTCAGTTAGGCAAACACACATCTTCCAATCACGCGATTTTGCAATTAGCATTTTTAAGAGAACCGTATCTTTTGCTTGATCTTAAATCAATATAAATGATTCTGGAGCAGTTTCTCATATTCTTTCCTTTCCGTGGCTTTTCTGGTAGACAAACACATTTTCACATATGTATTTTTTCTTACAGTCTACCGTAAGTTTTTTTTTTCCTCCTCCTTTTGCTTTGTATCATTAAAAACACTGGGGGAAAAAAAAAGCCTCAATATTTATCCAACGTAACTGCCTGAAATTTCACATGCGAGAGCGTGCTTGTGCTGGCGCATTATGAATGGTAGCTTTGGTGTTGAAAAGTCCCCTCATTTGCTCATGGCATTTACAATTAGTAAATTAAAATGATTGTATCATATTAACAGTGGCACAACTAAAGTTTATAGTAGTCCTCGGAGGGCGATGGGGGGAGACAAAACAGCTGTTGCTGTTTGTTTATGCAACTCAGCAACATATGAGCGCGGGTCCCTCAATGGCGCGCGGCGGGCTGGGCTCTGCTTGATCTTTGAAGGTTGCTGCTGTTTGAACAAACCTCCCTGTGTCCCATGTAACACCATCTGTCTCGCCAGGAATGTGGGAAGAGGCAGCACACCCTCGCAGTTGTCATACCGTTTCGGCGCTGCCTTTTTTTTTTTTCCTTTTTCCCCTTTCCCCCCTCCTTCTCCTGCAATAGGCTTTTGTGTCGTCGCCGCCTGCAAAAGGCTGACCTCCTACCTTGAGCATCCAGAGCGGATGGCTGCATTATCATCATTATTATTATTATTTTTCCCCTCCAAATTCAAAGTCACGAGGCTTTTCGTGCTTGTTGCAAGAAGGTCAGCTGCCTTTGATTATATCTTTGTGCTGCTCTTAACTTTACACCTTCCCTCGCCCCTACCAAACAGCACTGGGGACAGCATGGCACGGAAGGTAGCTGAAGTCTGTCCTGCTGGTCTGTGGCTTAAAAAAAATTTCCAGCAGCAGCTCATGCCAAAGACACAGTCTCTTCTGCTTGATAATGAATTAAATCTTACGCAAAATGCCACTAACGGCAGTGTTTCTGTCTTTTCTACACACGCAGTAAACAGAATTTTTAAACAAGCGGAGCCCCACATGTTCAGGATCTGCTAGGAATATTAAGAGCAACAAATCTTCTTATAAAACAGTTTCTCTCATCGTAAGATACCTTAAAGCAACACATTGCTGATGAGAGACTTAGGAAATAATTCTAAAGCAAATATCGAATGCTCATGTGAAAGTACTTTCTCATTTGTTTCGGTTTACTGCCA
Organism: Anseranas semipalmata; assembly: GCA_013399115.1. Taxonomy (NCBI): domain Eukaryota; kingdom Metazoa; phylum Chordata; class Aves; order Anseriformes; family Anseranatidae; genus Anseranas; species Anseranas semipalmata. Next base: position 329,660 of record VXAA01006756.1, on the reverse strand, counting down.
ACATTTTGATTTTTATTGCAACACTGATGAGACAAATAAATGTACATGCAGACCTTTTGGTCTGCTTGATAAATTCAGAGCCACATTAATTTTGTTTTTGTTTTTAAGCTAGAAATTCATGATTTCTCTTGCATAAAATTCACGTCAGTGTCTTTTTTTCTCCCAGCACCAAATGCTGACCCAAGGAGCAGGCAATCGCAAGTTCAAATGCACTGAGTGTGGCAAGGCCTTCAAATATAAACACCATCTGAAGGAACACCTGCGAATTCACAGTGGTGAGTAGCGGAGGTGCTGGTGCGCTCATTTGCATTTTGTTTAATTAGCTGAGTTTTAAAGACTGCTTAAAATTTACACAGTTCTGCGTCTGGCTTCTTGGAGCTACCAAGGTATTTCATAAGTGATATCTGAGTCACCCTCATTTATCATGCTGTTAATACCAGGGTCTTGCTGAAAGATTTGGAAATAGTAAAGCTTCTTGTAAATAATACAGATTGTTTATTCGGCAGTTTGAGTTCAGAATCATTCATTCATTTCTGTTCAGTCGGATCTAGGAGAGTCCATTGTATTTTTCATACCAAAAAGTCCTCAGAAGTGAAATACAGCTTATACTCTCAGATAAGGAGTAAGTGCAAAACATCTTATATTGAACGAATCGTGCATTTTGGCTCTCCTGCTTGACACAGCATTCAGTACCTGAAGTGCCACCAGGCTCTGCCCAGGCACCAATCCTCACCTGTGCAGACGTGATTGTAACATCATAGAACCACAGAATCACAGAATGGTTTGGGTTGGAAGGGACCTTAAAGCCCATCTAGTTCCCCCCCCCCCTGCCATGGGCAGGGACACCTCCCACTAGATCAGGTTGCCCAGGGCCCCATCCAACCTGACCTTGAATACCTCCAGGGCTGGGGCATCCACAGCTTCCCTGGGAAGCCTGTGCCAGTGTCTCACCACCCTCATAGTAAAGAATTTCCTCCTAACAGCTAATCTAAATCTCCCCTCTTTTAGTTTAAAACCATTCCCGTTTGTCCTATCACTATCTGCCCGTGTAAACATCAGGACTCCGTTTCTCATACCATGCTCATTTTCAGTGCAACTCAATTCCTTTTTGAAAGAAAAAAAAAAGAAGAAACAAATCAAATTTGAGCAGTCTGGATTTGATTTGACTGTCATAACCACAGCGTACTTACCTGTAACTGCAATAGTTGGTCTGTAGTCAAGCTCACACCTTCGTGGCTATTGCCAGGCTGGACACTGCGGGTTCAAACTGACCTCAGGACCTGTAGAAAGAGGAGGGTAAAGCAGTGGTGGTACGTGGCCATATTCATAGAACTGAGATTTTCCTCTCTATTAATTAGTGGATACATAGATGATCAGTTTGTTATCAAATGTGATCACTTGCAATTACAGTAGCAATAATGATAATTAACATTTGGTTTTAATTATCATTTTAGGTGAAAAACCATATGAGTGTCCAAACTGCAAGAAACGTTTCTCCCATTCTGGCTCCTACAGTTCGCACATCAGCAGCAAGAAGTGTATTGGTTTAATCTCTGTAAATGGCAGAATGAGAAACAATATCAAGACGGGTTCTTCTCCTAATTCTGTATCTTCCTCTCCTACTAATTCAGCCATTACACAGCTGAGAAACAAGCTGGAGAATGGCAAACCACTTAGTATGTCTGAACAAACAGGCCTACTGAAAATTAAAACAGAACCACTAGATTTCAATGAATATAAGGTTCTTATGGCCTCACATGGGTTTAGTGCAACTAGTCCTTTTATGAATGGCGGACTTGGAGCAACGAGCCCCTTAGGAGTTCACACTTCTGCTCAAAGTCCAATGCAGCACTTAGGTGTAGGGATGGAAGCACCGTTACTTGGGTTTCCTGCAGTAGGCAGTAATTTAAGTGAGGTGCAGAAGGTCCTACAGATTGTGGACAACACGGTTTCCAGGCAGAAAATGGACTGCAAGGCTGAAGAGATCTCCAAGTTGAAGGTTTATCATATGAAGGATTCATGCTCTCAAGCAGAGGAACAAGGAGTTACCTCCCCCAATATTCCCCCCGTGGGTCTTCCAGTAGTAAGTCATAATGGTGCCACTAAAAGTATTATTGACTATACATTAGAGAAAGTCAATGAAGCCAAAGCTTGCCTCCAGAGCTTAACCACAGACTCAAGGAGGCAGCTCAATAACATTAAAAAAGAGAAGCTGCGAACCCTAATAGACCTGGTAACTGAAGATAAGATGATAGAGAACCATAACGTATCCACTCCATTTTCATGCCAGTTCTGTAAAGAAAGCTTTCCTGGTCCCATTCCGTTGCATCAGCATGAGCGTTACCTGTGTAAAATGAATGAAGAAATCAAGGCAGTCCTTCAGCCTCACGAGAACATGGTTCCCAACAAACCTGGAGTGTTTGATAAGCAAACCCTCTTGCTGTCATCAGTACTTTCTGAGAAAGGAATGACTAGCCCCATCAACCCATACAAGGACCACATGTCTGTACTTAAAGCATATTATGCTATGAATATGGAACCCAACTCTGATGAACTACTGAAAATTTCCATTGCTGTTGGCCTTCCTCAGGAATTTGTGAAGGAATGGTTTGAACAAAGAAAAGTCTACCAGTATTCAAGTTCCAGGTCACCATCACTGGAAAGGACCAGTGCCAAGGTGGCGCTGGCTGCCACCAACAACACTCCCACTAAAGACTCTTTGTCAGCCAGATCTCCAATAAAGCCTGTGGACTCTATAACTTCACCATCTATAGCTGAACTTCATAACAGTGTTACTAATTGTGATACTCCTCTCAGGCTAACAAAACCTCCTCATTTTACCAATATTAAACCAGTTGACAAATTGGACCACTCTAGGAGCAATACTCCTTCTCCTTTAAATCTTTCTTCCACATCTTCTAAAAACTCCCATAGTAGTTCTTACACTCCAAACAGTTTCTCTTCTGAGGAGCTTCAGGCTGAGCCTTTGGACTTGTCTTTACCAAAACAAATGAAGGAACCCAAAAGTATTATAGCCACAAAGAACAAAACAAAATCTAATAGTGTAAATTTAGAACACAACAGTGTTTCTTCATCATCTGAAAACTCAGATGAGCCACTGAACTTGACTTTTATCAAGAAGGAGTTTTCTAATTCAAATAATCTGGATAAAAGCACTAACCCAGTATTTGGTATGAACCCATTTAGTGCCAAACCTTTATACACAACACTTCCACCACAAAGCGCATTTCCCCCAGCCACTTTTATGCCACCAGTCCAGACCAGTATTCCTGGGCTGCGACCATACCCAGGACTAGATCAGATGAGCTTCCTACCACATATGGCCTATACTTACCCAACTGGAGCAGCTACTTTTGCTGATATGCAGCAAAGGAGAAAGTACCAGCGGAAACAAGGATTTCAGGTAAATTGTTGTGACCAATTTCTTTTGAAAGGATAGGATTTAGTACTTTGTGATATGCCCTCCTACAGAAGAAAAAAAAACAAAGTTATATTAACGATTTCCAACAAAAGTAGCAGAGTTTATTTTAGTCTGAACTTGTGAAAAAAAGTGGGGTAGGAAAACAAATTGAAATTACTAAACATCCACTTGGTTTCAGAAGCGGTATCAATACCTTTGAACAGACGTAACGCTTATGTCTTTATTCTGTTAAGAGCTCAGTTGTTCCTTACTACAATTGTATCTAAATAGTAATGTCCATGAATAATCCCATCCTGCAGATAAAAAGAAAAAACTCTGGAGGGAAATCAGTCTCTGCTGGGCTTCCCTCACAGTGAGCATAACTGCATTTCACCCCTGGGGAAAAGGAACTGCAGGAGACCTCTTGGGAATCGCCCCCACACCTGGGCACAAAGCTGTAGCCCTCTAAGCACAGGTCCATTTGGCCTCCTAACAGCTTTAGCCCATCGAAAGTCTTGAAAGTTTCCTACTCCGTGTTTTTTTGCGGGGATTGCTTACCCACTGTGCACAGGAAAGGCTTTCTCTCTTCTCTTGAACTTCTGGAGGAATGAGACCTGTTGATGTGTTGCTTCACCACAGCCCATTCCTTCAGCCCACCCACTGCTGTTCCCAGACTACCAGTCCTCTAATCCCTGCTAGTCATCTGGAAAAGCTTCAGAAAAAAAAAAAAAAAAGAAATTGTTTGGAGAGGTAGCAGCTAGGACCCTTAATCACAGACAGTCTTTCTGTGGACACATAATGTGGGTCAACACTTCTTGCCTGAGTACAACCTTTAATTCTTTCCTCAGGTGGTCCCAGAGACCATACATGCGTAGGAAAGGATTTTGCTGCTTGCATGCCTATAGCAAAGAGCTGCTCTACAGAAAGTCACCTACTTTTATAGCTTTTTGCTGGGTATATTCAGATATAGTGTACAGAGTTTAGTTAAATGAGATTAACTGATTATTGATTAATAATTTTTTTTACATTTGTGCATGTTCCCTTATGTCCTATTATGGTCTATTAGTAATTTTACTGACTAGTAAATGTTTTATTGTTTCAAATGTGAAAATCAGGTATGGTTTTACATTACAGGCTGTAATCCCTCTTTGCACAATAGGAGCATAAATAGCACTGCACCTCCATAACAGCTGTTCCACTATTCCAATTTACAGTACATCTGCCCTCTTTGTAAATGTATTTAAGCCTATTTAATCTTCTCTAATATTAATTAGTGCAAACCTAGTCTAAGAAAACTGAACTGTGTGATAGCAAATGGAAATGTATGTTATCATGCAAGTTTGCACTCTCTTTGGATCAAGACAAAATAAATATCAAGAAATTTAATAATTTACTGATCCACATTCATTATTGCTTAATGCTGAAGGCTGTTTTAACATAGATAGAACATTGATAAAAAGTGTTATTAATATTCCCTATTTCAAATTACAAAATTAAATATAAAAATATAGCTTGAGGCCTTTAGTCGGGAGACATACATTTAAATGGATTGCATAATAATAACATTTGTACCTAAATATAAAATTCAATTAAAACCTTTCTACAGATACAGAATATACCCAAGTTTCAATGTTTTGAAAGGAATGATCTCTCAGCTGTTGCTCACACTTACCCCTGTAAAATATTACGATACCTTTTATCGTCCATGAAGAGCCTCCCCTTTGCATTTTGCATTCTCTGAAAATATTTCGTACCTATATGATAAATACTCTTTGCTTATGTTAATCATACTATTGCAGAGTGCTCAAAGAGAAAGTTTTTGAAGCTGGTTCAAGACAGGGGTTTTTGAGGCTCCTTATTATGTCCACAGCTTCCATCAGCTGTAGTTTCATTACCATGATGAGCTGCTACCCTAAGAGAGACCATAAGTAACCCCAGGCATTATTTTAATTTTTGCTGGGTGGTTCCTCCGCGCGGAGGAGCAGTCGTGGGCGTGGGTGTCACTGACGGGTGGTTCTCTTGCAGGGAGAATTGCTTGATGGAACCCCAGACTACATGTCCGGCCTCGACGACATGACAGACTCCGACTCCTGTCTGTCGCGAAAGAAGATCAAGAAGACAGAAAGTGGCATGTACGCGTGTGACTTATGTGACAAGACATTCCAGAAGAGCAGTTCCCTGCTGCGACACAAATACGAGCACACAGGTATGGCTGTGCTTCATGTTATGCTCTTCACTGCATTTAATGAGTGCACTTGTGTGCCGTACGGGATGGCATATGCTGAGCTTTTCAACAGGCAAGATGTGATGTCTTTTCCTCAGTTCAACTTTTTTTTTTTTTTTTTTGCTTGTTGAGGGATTGTTGGTTTATTTGTTCTGTCCTGGTGTCTTTTCAGCTCACATAGAATTAAAAAAAAGGCCCCACAAACTTTGGGCTGAACCTCACCAGGTGCAAATGTGGTGGCCATCGCGGCGCTCAGCATCTCACAGGGCGAGGTCTCACACATTCACACTTCACATAATGCAGGCCCTAATATTCAGAAAGAAGTACAGCTTGGTCAACACAAGTCTGGCAGGGGAAGGAAGAGTGACAGCGTATTTCTTGTTTCTTAGACACTATCAGACCTTGTGCCATTTAATCCAATAGAAAAATTTCCACTGACGTTAGCAGTCCGAGAACTCACTCTGGCTGAGCTATCTGAAAGCAAACAGATCGCAGAGGTTGCTCTCGCTGTGATTTTGCATGCCAGCAGCAGAGGCAGGTTGCATTTCGCTTTTTCACTTCTCAGTTAATGCTTGGGGAAGGTTTCTGTCCTTCCCAAGTAGGAACTGATTTTGTCTAGTTAAAGGAAACTTGCCAAGGCTTACTGCGGATTGTCAGCTTAGAAAATATTTTGGTTTGAGAAAGACCTGCCATCACACCTTTGCTGGCCGTGGTTCTCATTGCAGACAGTGCTCCCTTCCCTGCTGTCAGCCAGGACAGGAATGAGCCCGGAGGTGGAGAGCTCTCCAAGGGAGACACATCGGCTCAGCATGTTTCAGTTAGGGGAAAACAGGACCGGAGCTCCCCAAATAATAGAGATATCAAATTATGTTGGAGAAAGGGAATGTGAATTATCACGTGAATTATTGTGCAGCAGGACATAAACCAAACTCAACTTCCTAGAGTTAGAAAAAGCTTACTCAGGAGGAAACTTTCCTTAACTTTGAAAGCTGAGTCCCGCTTCAGGAAATGAAGCAAGTCACATCATCCTTCAATCTCACCATGTGACGGTAAAAACCTTATACCTCTCTATTAATACATCTTCCAGGCTGCGCATAACCATTTGGCGTTTCACATATGAAAAAGTTACAATTCAGAAGTGGACTGTGCCTTTAAAAAATTCTTTACTTTGTTATTTTTCCTTCTTATACTTTTCTTCTAAATTTTAAGCTAATCCCACACAGGAAAATAAAAAAGGAAGTTAAAATACATGTGGGATTAGGAAAGAAAATTAAAAGCAACATTTTGGACTAGATCAGCTAGTTCATTGGTGGAATGTGCTTCCCACTACATTATTCAGATCAAATTGTTTATTCAGTAGAAGAAGCTTTGAAGGCTTTACATCCCTGCACCTTTCCTCTCCTGAATGATTTTATTACAGCCATCTGCAAACATTATGGTTTACTACACTACTACCGTAAAGCTCTTATGTTAGAACCGGCCTTCATATATATTGGGATCTGGACATATGGTTGAATCCCATAAAGTTGGTAGTCCATAAGGTCGACAGACATATGGTTGAAAGGCTGAAAATTTGACAAGCTGAAATGTGTGCAATCACCTTGATTTGCAAAATAAATTGCATTTGTAAAAGCAAAAATATGTTCTGGTCCTTAAGTAGCATGGGAACCTACTGCCTAGAAAAACATCACACAGCTATGACATAGGGACTCTTCTCCCTCTTCTTTCTGTCCCTTTTGGCTTCTTGACTGTATGTCCGTCAATTTTATGGGACTCAGCCTTGTGATCCAGGACGTGTATATGGTGTCACATTTAATACACGAGAACTACAGTACATCATCAAGCTCTAGTGTGGCATTTAGAGACAGGAAGGATGGTCTTGTGGCAGAAGCACAGGCGCTGAGGCTGAGAGATCTGAGTTCTCGTCTGCCTTGCCACAGACTTCCTCTGTGAATTTGAGCAAATTGCTTCATTTTTCTCTCACCTTCGTCTATCTTTGAAATAGAGGGAAACGATACCAGCCTACCTCTCAGGGGTGTTGTAAGTCTTAATTCATGCAGGCTGAAATCCTCCAATGGAACTTGCTATATAAAGTGTGAAGTATTATTAAGGATGCATTTGCCTTTCTGGAGGCTCCACACATCATACTAATGTTAGATAGAGGTGGCTGGGAGCTCTGAAGACCTTGGCTGGGCTAGCCTCCATAACTCATTCACAGCCTTCAGGAAGCACACGGTACTGGGACTTTTGCTAATGGTTTAGCATGAATCTTAAGTGGATTTCAAATTAATTTGATAGTTTTGGAAAAAGCTTGTGATTGCATTAATAACATGCAAAACTGCAGTCTGCGTTCAATGGAAGGAACCAAATTGAAAGTGATATCATCTTCTGCATTTGGGGTCATTGTGAGAGGAGGCCTAGATTTTTCAGTCAACTTTTTGAAACTTGTGCTCCCTTCAAAGCTTTTCTTAAAGCTTTTCTTCTGAGTGTGCTGCTGTTTTCTGACCCGCTGATCATGGTCCATTGTTACTTCAATTGTTACTTCATTAAAATATATTTTAGGAGGAATTGGAGCATTTCCTGTCTTTCCTGGAGAAGCACAAGTAGTGGGTGTTGTTTATAATTATGCCCTTTTTCCTATGTTAAAAACCTGTATGTTTTTTTAGGTCTTTTTTTTCCCTGATATTTGAACAATCAGGTGTTTGTCACCACTTTTTATGGTCCACATACCTATTGCAACGAATGCTAGGATGTGGGTTAAGGGAGTTAGATGGAGAAGTCCGCGTTCCTTCTTTGCAGCCTCTAAGGATTTACCTCAGAGAAATTCTTTGTAGCAAAAAGAAATATTGACATGTAAAACTACATGAGCTACTTTAATTACATGCTAACCAGCTATTGTAAAGGAGAAAATGGGAATATTGTAGGTACTGTAGTAGAGCTGAGTTTCCCTGCCAGGGCAAACAGAAGGGTAAGGATTTGACCAGTGCTTTGTGTCAGCCCATGAGCTTTTGATAGGACCATGTGGCCCCAGCTCAAGGAGCTCTCTGTGATCACCTCTGTACACTGTGCCTGCCACAGCTCGAGTACAGTGGAAAAAGTGGTCCAAATTTTGCAATCCATAATTTGTAATTTATGCAGCGTTAGCAGTATTCTGCAATAGCTTCTAACTTCACGTGGAGAAGGAAAATTTATTGCGTTACTGCAGTGAGTGAATTGCACTGGTTCTGGTTGATTTGAAATTTAGTGTAGAGGCCAGTGCTTGCTGCAGGACCAAATTCTGCCAAGTTAATTTTGGGATGCCATTTAATTTAAAGAGGAGTTATGTGTCCATTTTAGAGTTTGAGATTCACAAGATCCTATTTCTTTAGAACCAGATGACACACTACTGTAATTAGGGTGTAGAGCATGGTAGGCAGCACAGGAAATCAGTGCTCAGATTATTTTCCTGTGGAGTCTCATGACCCCATCCTAACATTGGTCACACTGAAATCAGTTGAGCACATACTGCTTCATTCGCATGTGTGTAATCCCAGGTTTCTGCAAGCTGCTTAGCACAAAGTACAAGACACTTTCATTACTACAGGTGAAGAAGATGGTTGCCTTCATGGCAAAGCATTGGTGCCATTTGGTGAGCAGAAAATCTTTGCATTGCAGATAAGCAGGGAAAGTTGTAGTGGGTAAGTGAGCAGGAGAGCAAACAGAATTCAGCACCTCAATATACAGAAATATCCTGGCTTCTGGAGAGCAATCCAGTCCGCCCTTTGTCATGAATACCGCACTGGGCTGATTCAGGAATAAGGTGAAGGTTAGTATTTGTTCTGCGTCGTCACGCCCGTGTCTGTTATACCCCAGCAAAGGCTTTATCAGAGCTTCACAAGGGAACTTGCAGTGTGACTGCTCTACAACAAAACCTGGAAACAGTTTTTCAGAATCCTACCTAGAAATTTTAAATCCTTTCATTGTTGTTCTATATTACATCATATTCTATTTTATTACTTGTGTGGGCTGTTGAGGGCCTCATAGCTGTGCTAGTGCTTTCATCCTTTCCTTTTCCACTGTATATTTTATTAAGACCTCTTTTTTATTTTTGTAGCTTTCATGCTGATGCAAGCACTAGTTTTATTTCCAGATTGATTCTGTAAACTAAATATTGTTCTTGAGCCTGGTAGCAAATCAGCTCTCTCTGGCTAGTATTTTGAATTCCCAGCTCAGGAGTTTTCTTTATTTAGAGCTTGATTCATAAAAAATTCACATGGTATTTAAAGGTTATTTTTTCTTGCTTTACTCTGATACAAGTTTAGAATTCCCCGTTTTATACTCAAATAAAGGAAAAAAAGGGATATATTCAGTGCTTGTGAAATTTGTTCTGTAGACAAGGTCTCCTATTCAAAGCAGAACAGGTGCAGCTTGAGCAATTATATATAAATTGCATTTATCTTGCACCTTTGACCGCTTCACTGTGCTCTGACCGCTAATCCACCTCCATTGGGACTACATCTAACATCCAAACCCCCAAGCAGCTTCAAAGAACTGCCTTTAAAAAACAAAAACAAGCTGTCACAAAAATGTTTCCTTCTTTCCTCCAAAGAGTGAGATTTCTATTTGGCCCCCTCCCATACAAAAAAGACCCATTTGCTTTAGGCAAAGGATTGGTGATATTTAGTCTGGGACCGGTGACAGCTTATGATCTGATGTCTTATGACTTTTATACCACTGAAAATGGGAAACGTGTAGCCTTTCACTCAAATAGTTTTAGCCCAGGAAGATTGAGAGATACCTACTGTTAGAGATTTTTTTTTGCTTTAAGAGAAATGTAATTTTAGAGACTTTGAAAACAGATTAGTTATAATTTCTGCTCTGTAAATTGAGCACAAGCCCTGTGGGAACCTCTTTGCAGATGGTAAAAAGTCCAAACATTTCCTTTAGATATTTGAGAGAGATTTATCACCTAGTTTCACTGCAAAATGTGGTGTGTCCACCAGGCATCCACCTGACGACACAGAAGTGTTTCATGACCCTCCTGTGAGCTGCCTTGGATAACGCTCTCCTAGCTCTGTGCCCTGTGGACGACACAGGTCATCTCAGATGTGACTGGGTAAAACCTTTAGGGTGGGATGATCAAATCTGCTTCCTTTTGACCCATCTCTGTTGCACTGATGTTATGATGCTGCTCTTGTGTATTAACTAAAGAGCTGACAAGGCAGCAAGCGACTACGAAGGTAGACTTCTCCCCATCCACCTACAGCTGTAGGCTTCTCCCCATCCCCAGTGTGAAACACCTTACTGCAGCATTATTTTATGGCCCACTAATGCATTGTAGGGATTAGGCACTTCTTCTAAAGGGCTAAAATGCTGCGTTTTGCACACGGGAAAAAAAAAATGCTTCTGCAAACGTTCGGAAACCCGATACATTTAAAAACATATTTCAATTAGTGTTGTAACAGCTGCACGCTGTGCACTGCTAAGGTATGTTGCGTGGTGTCTGAACAAAGAACTTTGCTCAAGCTGTCATGTTGCCTCAGATCAAAACTAGAAAGTCCTTAATATGGATGTGGTAGACTAAATAGCTCTAATAGAGCCTTTTTAGTAATAATATAAATTAATATGAAAATATGAGGTATTTTAATCTTCTCATTTCTAAATTAATTTATAAAATATGGATGATTCCCTGCCGGGCTACCTCTGCACTAGGCCGGGGGGGCCTAGGTAGCACAAGCAGGAGGTGCAGGCCTTGACGAACGCCGTGTGTGAAGGGTGAGGAAGGCGGGCAAAGACAGGGGGACGAGCACGTCGCCTGGCCTGGGGGAAGCGGGATGAGAAGCAGCTGAGATGGTTGGCTTTGGTTTGAGGAAAGAAAAAGTGCTGGGCAACTGGGTGGAGCGAGGCTTGAAGATGGGGAAAGTGTGGGGTGAGAAGAGTGTGGGATGAATCAAAGAATTCGGGAATTTGAAGTAACGGAGAAGGAGCAGCATTGAGGAGAGGTGGAACAAGACAAGGCTTGAGACTGTCGATTTTAGGGAAAAGTAAGTCAGAGGGAGGGACTGAGCGTGGGCAGCAGTTCAGTGAGGAGAAGGACGTGAAAAAAGGTGCAGAGGCAAAGCAGGTCTGTGAGAAACAAAAGGTGAAAATTAACAACAACTGCTAATTGATGGGAGTGGCGACACTGGCAGAAGGACTGCAGCGTGTTGCCCAGAGTGGGCTCGGCAGGACAGCTGAGGTGGGGCGGGGACGCAGACCGCGTGTCTGCTGCACCCACCTGGGCGGCCGGTCACGCTGGGAGAGCTCCCGCCCAGCCTGGCTGGGGCTCGGCGAGTGCTGAGATCAAGACTACTTCGGGATTTTAAGCTAATTTGAGTAACTGACCTGATGGCGCTAAAATCTCCTGAGCTCGGACTGGGATTCCCCCGTCGTGACAAAGGTGCTGCTCAGAGTCACAAGATAGCCACCTCCTGGCTCTGCGGTCAGTGCAAAGCCAGCTCGGGGCTGGGGGTCGCGTACCGCTCGAAGCCCAGAGTTTCGTTCTGTCTTGTCTTTTGACCAACAGGTAAAATTTGCAGAAGTGCGTATTTAGGAAACAGATCACAAAAGCAATACTGCAATAACTCAATATAGAGAGCTTGACCTTTCAGTTTTACTGGAAAGAGAATAAAAAAGAAAACAAGAAAACCTGTATGTGTGCAAATGCAGGAAACGCTCATAAAAGAAATGTAGTTGAAGTCCCAATTTGCAGGCATCCACTAATTTCCTTGTCACTTAGGTTATTCTATCTGTGGTTTCTCCTGTATTTTCCTTCCTGCCAGATCTCCCCTTCATTTCATAACATACAATTTTTGGCTTCCTTGAGCATTTGTTAATCACACCTTATTAAATGCGAACTTTCACAGTGGGACTCGAGGGTAGCTGTGACGAGATTGGGCAAAAAATTAGCATATTCCCTGCTATTCATTCTTCGCAACTTTGTTATGGAAGTGAAATTACTTTATGCCTGACTGTCTCTGCTCTCGAGTCCTGGCAGTGACTGCAATGGACAAGCAAGCAGGTCAGAGTCAAAAAGGAGTTTTCCTGGAAGTCGAAATCCTTCAGTGGTCTTGCAACATTTTTCTGCTTCCTGCTGGATTTCTTTCACTGCCAGCGACGGTCTCCTGTCTTCCCAGCCCTTAGCTCTTGGCTGGAGGTTTCTCGCCTGCTGTCCACCGTACTTCACTGTCACCCCTCCTCTTGCGTGGCTGGAAATACGTTCCTCTGGCCAAATGTCTAGTCATGGTTCCTGTCTCTCTTTCTTTCCCTGCACCGGCTTCTTTGAGATTTAAGAAAATACCACACTTGTACAACTGACAGGATGGGAGGGCTCTTGTGTGAAGTTTATTCCTGTTCTGGTCACATGCCACGTTAGCTAAGTATGATAAATATGCCTGAGGAATCAGGCCACTTCACTAATAAGTTTCTAATGATCGGCTCTAACAATAAGACATGCAACGCAGGGCTCTGCGTCTCAGGCATTGAACACCGGTATTTTAAAATGTGTAAAAATAGCATGAAATATCAAGTAATGACCCACTGGCATTGTATGTGCTTGCATAGTTGCACCACTCTGGAGTATGAAGTTGAGTGACACTGAGATTATAATTTGACATTTCGAAAATAAAAATCTGGCTGAACGTACTAATGTTTGATTTTATTTTTTGCCTTCTGCAATCTAAGTTTGGGGATTGGTCTTCACTAATTCCAATCTTTGCACCATATGTTATGTCTGGATATCTCACGGTTGCATCATGCTTTGCTGAGTTTTGTCGTGTGGCATCATGCTGACAAGTATTTTTTGTCAGCTCTATTTTGGAATTAAGCTTTCAGTATGGCAGTTCTGGAAGGTGTTGAAGGCATTCCTGTGCTATTTGTGGCCTGGGATCAACCAGATGTGTTTAGGCTTGGCGCTGGTTTTGAGTTTCAAACATTGGTTTGAAACTGCCTGAAATGCCAAAGGAAATACTGTTTTCTGCAGCTTAACACTACTTTAGCACTCAGTGAGTGGCTGACAACATTTTATTTAGAAACCCTTATGNGGGGAGAGATGTCTTTCGGTCCCTGAAGTGAATGCAGGGGCTTCTTCCCCCGCGCGAGGGCACGCGGGGCGGAGGTGGCAGTGCCCCCCGGTCACGGTGGGCCGGTGGCTGTCACCCCGCTCCTCCCACCACCAGCAGGCCCCTCCTTGGCCCAGCGAGCCCAGGCTCGACACGTCGCTGTCTCTGCACGCATTGGGCGCGTCTGAAGGCAGACCCCAGCGCTGCGGCGGGCGGCTGTCTTCCTGTGGGCCGAGAAGGCATGGCAAGCCCTTTGCTCGTCCACAGCGGCTTTCTCCATCCCGTCCTCGGTTCCCCGCGCGCTGATCTGCTGCTGGTCACGGGAATGATCGATTCTGTGGCACCAGCGGCCAGGGCACAAAGATAGGATGTGGGCTTCCTGCTATTCATCAGCAACGTGCCCAAATGGAACTTTAAGAAACAAAGGTCTTCTCTACACGCTAATCTCTTCAGCAAGGGGGAAAGAAATACAGCGTCTATATGATGCTGTCAGCAGAATTATTTATAAATAGGGATATTTTTCGAACATTTTCATGGGTGTCAGCTGCTCGCTAGAGCTGCCAGTTTTCCATTGATGTTCTCTGAGTCATTTTCTTTATTATCCTGAGCTGCTTGAGTAAAATTACTACAATCGAAAGCATCCAAAGTCTAAGTTGTAACATAAATGTGGGGCTTTGTTGTTTGTTTCTGCGACTGAGCTTTCTCTAAGAAGTCTGAGTGGGGTGGTTGGGATGTGGTGCTCCTGGAGCGCCTGACAGTACGG
>VXAA01006756.1:282674-310174 GCA_013399115.1 Anseranas semipalmata | reverse complement strand
CTTCTTCTTTTGGGGGGGAGGGTGACTATCTCAGTATATGGATACATTTAGCAATTTCAGCCTTGCGTGGACTTTGGGTCTAATGCTCAGAGCCTGAGTATGCACAGCTTTTGGTGAAGTTCTTGGTGTTTTCGTGTAGGAGAGTCTGAAGCTAAGGAGCAGCGGTCCTGTGTCAGACGTGCTTTTTCCAGTATTCTTATGAAAGAATGCAAAAGTGTGCACCTAAGCTCAACTCAAGCACATGAGTAACACCAGGGGATTACTCAACATTTGATTTCAAGTCTTTGAATCATCAAGGCCTTAGTTACCACAATGGCAACTTTAAAATGTCACAGCACCACTGCCGCCATGCCACACAATGTTGTTTTCTTCTTTCATTGTTAAGAATAGGTTTGCTCATTCATAGTGCAAATAAAGGAATATCTTAAGGCCAAAATCTGCTAACAGTGAAGTCATTAAACAACTGACTTCAATTCACATGAGCAACGTTACTTGCCTGAATAATAACAGCAACACACAGCCTTAGCGATCAACTCATCATAATTTTAGGACAATGACAGTGAAGTCAATGGGGTGGTTTGTGAGTTCAAGTAAGACACAACTGAAGACATACATATGTGTGTGTCCAGCCAAATGGGAGTATGGATATTAATCCTTAATAAAGATGGTTAAATGTTTTTACCCAATAAAGTATTCAACAAATAAACTATTTTGAAGCACATAACGAAAAGGTCTCCTTTTATGTTTTCACCCAGTTCTAGTACTAAATAAGAGCCTTCGATGTATTTAGGAGATTTGGTTAACAAATAATGGAGTTATAAGTGTTTGAAAATCCTGTACAGTGCATGTGCAGTCCACTGGCTCCAGACATACATCTACAATCTGGAGTTGTGCAGCCTGAAATAAACACAGCTGTGTTTATCTGAATGTGTGATCCCATGTACATGGTAGAAAGTTCAAATAAATGCACTCAGTGCGATGATGCTGTAAATGCAGCTAGTGCATTTGTCAGATGTGTGATGATGCAATCTCTTAAATAAACAGACTGAGCTGTTTGTTTGAATCCCGAGCTACACAGACATAAAAATATATGTACATTAATTGAAGTCAATAAAATGAAATCCAAAACAGCTATAAGATCGTAATTGAACCTTAGCTGAAAATTCAGTTGTTGTTCTTACACCCAGAGTAAACAAGTTCTGCGTGTTAATATTAAGCTTATGGTCTAATTTTTAGACAATAATAGACTAATGTAGTAAAGGACTTTCAGTTTTGGTTTTAGTTGACCAATCCTTTTTTTTCCCTAAGATGGCCCATTGTCTAAGAAAAGCTCTGGAGTTTGTAGGATATCCCCGATTTTTCATCTCATCAACCAAAGAGATAGTTATATTTTACAGGTCAAATATATTTATTTGGGATGTGATATCTGTTTGATATTCAACAGAACCAATAGTCTAGAAGAGTAAGTTTTGATGAGCTAAAGAATATCTGAAGGAAAGAGAAAAAATGAATGAACGTAGATGCTATCAAAGCTGTTGTTTTACTCAGAGTTCACATTGGCTCAGCATTTCACAATAAACTCATTCAGAACATCGAGTTACTGGAAAAAAATCCCCCACTTGAGATATATGCAATAGTTACTGATGAGTCAGAAGTTGGAAGTAGTGACACCACTATACACAATTAAAAAGTCCTACTTTTCAATATTACCTGACTGCTCCGCAACCCTAAATAACATCACTGCAAAAGTGTTGTAATGTTTTTTCATTTGTCTTAAGCATATTCACTTTGAAAACACGAGATGTACAAGTGGTCTCAAGAATGGTTACTGTAGAATAAGACCATGAAATTTCTTATGTGCTTTAAAATCTTGCCCAAAAGATGGCACTAACATTGTTTTTGGTAACATATATTGGATATAGATTTAATTCTTCCCCCATGTAAAAGTATTTTCAAAATGGTCACAAATAGATGTTGGAAGAACGTGCTTAATAAGCACTACAATAGAGCTAACAATCGCTGTATAGAAATTAAACTTACTCCACGTTAGGAACATCAGACACTGCACAGAAACTATTGCTGGACCAGCAGATGTATCTGTCCAAGCACAGAGACACTGAGGTGTGAAACCTACATCCCAACCAAGACCATTTAAATCTATGTAATATGCCATACAATATACCAGAATGGTATCATACATTTAAATCATGCACTATTAAATCTCCTGAAAAGTATGCTAAAACTAGATCAACTTCATTGAACAATTTATATCTGATTTAAAATATTCAAAGAAGTATTACACTGTTGAATTTTATTACGAGCAATTTATTTCAAGTTTTAAAATATTTAAATTACACGCTGTATAAGGAATGGCAAATAGTTTGCATGTCTCCTCAAGCAGTGGTAGGAACTATTTACAGTATTCTCACAGTTCATGTTAATATGGCTTATTTCTAGTACGCACGGAGACCATCCTTCCTCTTGTCACCAACCTGACCATGTCTGTGGGCTTGAGGAAGGTGGGCCCCAAAAGAGCTGAAAATTTGCCGGTGACCTGGCAGGAACGGGGCATTTGTCAAGCAGAGGACTCAGATGGGGCTGCTAGAATTTACAGCAGCACTGGGGAGAAAAATACTCAGTCTTGCTCCCACTGAAGTCAGCAGAAAAAAATATTTGTAAAGAGTCAGGCCTAGGTTTCAAGAATGTGAGCTTCTGAACATGCGTTGGTTTTCATTTTTGTGTCATGCTCTTTCCATAATAGCATAACTCAGCTTCCAAAACCCTCAGGTACACAAGTGGTGACAGGACATGTTAAGATACCATGATAAAGCTGAACACTAGATAAAAGCAGAGGAAGTAACACAAGAAGATAACGAGACAAACAACTCAGCATGATAGGTATGTCCATATTGTTGTCAAGTCTTCTGTAAGCACCATAACGAAGGATAGGTTGGAGGGGCAGAGCAGAGGAAGCTGGGAGAGAGAGCCTGGGACCCAAACATAAAGGCAACGGATACATGGATGTGAGAGTTGCTGGCGTGGGGAGAAACCAAAGGGAGATGGAGCAAAGGAGGGAAATGGGTATGTGGTCTGGAGGCACAGCAGAGAAATGGGGAAGTGGTGGTATGGAGAAATGTCAAAGGTGAAGAAATAGCGGGGCTTGGAGTAAGGCTGGCAGTCAGGAAGGTGAGGAGGACCCATACATACTGGGCTTGTCTTTGTGGGAGCCACAGAACAGCTCTGGTGTGGGGATCTGCACTTACTTACAGTGAATTTAGCCCCAAAATGAGGAAGGGAGGCAGTGAGAATTAAGCTGACGTGATGTATATATAGCTTTTCACTCTAAAACGATGTACCGCAAATGAAGAGGGTGAGGGATTGCAGGAGCTGCCCCAAAGCACATTTAATACTTAACACCACTTCTTCACAAAGTCGGAGTAATTTATGTCCCCAGCCTGCTGCCCTTCTGCTGCCAAAGCCCTCCTGAAGTCAGGCTGAGGAAGGCAGGGAGGGAGCTTCGCGGGGAGGGAAGCCCTCGCCACTCGCTTTTACTTTTTGTTTTAGTTTCCCAGAGACAGAATCGTATTTCCTTTTAGGCTTCTATTTCGGTTGTTGTACTGAGCAAGCCAAACTTTATAGTCCCCTTAAACTTTATTTTTCTTCGTGGAAGGAATTAGTCAGGGAGAAAAGAGAAGTGAGGACCTGTGACTGCACCACAAAATAGTAACAGAGGCAACGCAACGATATCGGGGAATTTACAAAAGTGAAAAATTAGATACAGCTACCGAGGCCGCCAACCACAGGTGGGTTCTCTACCATTAACATAAAACCCCTCAGTTAAGAGGAATCCGAAGAGCGCGGTACCAATTATTGTAAGCTGCCATTGCTGCTCCCATTGAGGCTCTGTTCGGTCCACAAGAAAAAATCTCACGCTGTGTTAGAAGGGACTGAAAATCCCCAGCCGATTGCAGGGAAACTCCCCACAACAATATCCTTGCACACAGATTTTTTTTGTGCTTCAACAGATCAGATCGTCTAAATGCAACTTGTTGTTTTTGCATAAAGGGAGAGGTGTGAGAATGCCTGCGGCTCAGCTGGCTACGAGAGCACCAAGCCGTCGTGCAGGAGGATACCTGGGAGAAATTCCTACAATAGGGTGCTGAACCATAACAGGACTCTGCTGCCTCTTCCACCCCCTGCTTAATGAATTTTTCAAAAACTAAAGGGAACTGCCATCCTAACAACAGGAACTGGACAATTTGCAGTAGGTGCTACGCATGGTAGTGCTAGTAGCAGCAGGAGTGCCATGAATATGGAAGTGAGGAGCTAACAGGAGGAAGAGACATTTGGAGCGAAGTATCTTGCTCAGCTTCTCATAACAAAAACTAGTTTTAAAATTTTCGGCAGCGAAGCAAATGGGTAGGGTGTCACCAGTTCAGCTGAAAACTCACTTGCACCTTATGGTCACCATCTGTGGTGTGGAACGTTTTCAACCTTGACAAAGCAGATTTGTCCAAGGATATTTCCTCTCTTTGAAATAAGAGAATTAGCTGGTAAAACCGGAACCTGTGTTGGCACATCTACACTCAGGCGATCTCTGGAAAAAAGTATATCATTGCAACAAGCGTCTGGTTGCCAACCTGTAAAAAATAACACCCCACCACCCCCGGCCAGCTCCAGCTGTGTCAGTGCCGAGCAACACCAAAGGCCACTGTCTCTTCCTCCTCCTTTTTAAAATATGAAGTGCCTTTTGAGGAGCTCATGAGAAGAAAGGCTTATGCAGCAGGTGGTCACATCTGTGCCATCTCACTCCGTCCCAAGCAATTTGCTTCCGAGTGCTCTCAGGGGGGAAAGGACAGAAACCCCAGGCATGTAAGAATGATGATGGTGGGTGGAAAGGGACACGGGTGGGCACAGCCGCTCGCGGCTCGAGGAAGGACGGGAGGAGATGTTAAAGCCCATGAGGTGTTCACTCTTGCTCTAGCTCAGCGTGACTGCTGTGGGAGAATTCCCCCAGAGCCTAACTAGCTGACAAGCACAAAATCAACATATGTTTCAGATATGTATGCGCAGCCATGCTTTCTTTCACTGTTGAGATGGAAGAGACCACAGAAATATAAAACATAGACGGTTTCCTTTTGATTTGCCCTTCATTTGAGAATTCTTCATTGGCTGTAATTGCATTCATAACACTGATGCATTTGTGTATTTTTCAAAGAACCAAGTGAATAATCCAAATGATGACTTCAGCTCTGGACAGAGCCTTTCATTTCAACTCATTTAACATTTTAATAATTCCTTAAGTATTGTAAGGTCCCCGTGTCAATCTGGAGAGCACTGCAGACCTGCGGCTCCACTCTACTTCTGCTGGGATTTTCCAGTGTGACTTTGGGCAAGTCATTTAATCACCCCGGTCCTCAGTCCCTGCAGCCTGCAGATGTGGATAAACTGACTTCCTTGCCTCAAAGGTGTATTGTGAGGACGGATTCGTGCCTGTGTGCGACTGCAGATCATATTTGGGGGGCCATAAAGAACTTACAGAAAGGGATAGATCCGGCAGTGCTTTTTCTTCTGCAGAGATACTGATGCTTCACTTTTCCTGGCCATAACCCCAAATGTTACAGCCATTTTTAAGCTTACTTTTGACTTTTGAAGAAGTACACGGCCAATTACTACTGCAGCTAAACACAAAAAGTTTGGTCCGTTTTAACCAGTTTTAATCTGTTTGCTGCCTGATTCTTGAATTTTACTTCTCCTCCCAACTTCTACAATTTTTCCACATAGAGGTGGAATCCCACAGAGCGCTGCTTCAGCAGAGACAAATAGCAGTGTTGGGCTAATTAGAATCCAATTAACATAGTCAAATTTAACCACTTCATTTCCAGTTCTGGTACGCAATGTCACACGCTCCAGTGACACAGGAAGTACTGCAATGTGAATTAAGCATCGTTAGCTAGAGGCAGCCAGTAGAGACACAGCATGGCAATCGTCTGCCTGCAGAAACCACAAGAAAGGGCATAGCCCTCACCATCAAGAGCTTCATATGTAACTCTGGCCTTTAAAATGTGTGACAATGACTCAGAATGAGGAACACAAGAAAATCTGCAGAAAAAGCAGTTTGTCACGATGTGGGATTCGTTTCTTCAACAGCTATAACCTCAGTTTCCTGATTCAGCAACTTTGATGCCTATAAATTAAAGAAATAAAGTGAAATGGCAACATGTTTGCATGGTGTGGAGGTAAAACTGGGTCCAGCAGGAAAAGCACTTTGGTGGTCAGGAAATACATTGTAATGTGCCTGTATTCAAGGCTAGTGTCACCAGTGAAGCTAGGAGAACCCTTGCGTGAGCACTAAGCTTATCAAAGCTTAAGAAAGATTCAAACATGGTGAAGTTTCGGCCCGGCTGCATTCAGGGTGATGCTCCCAATCTCTCTCCAAGTGTTTCTAAAATGCCCAAAGCCCAGCTCTGGGGCTCAAAATCAAAATCAAAATAGAACAGATAAATAATAAATTAAATAACATAAGTTAAAGCCTCCTGGAAATGAAAACTGATTACCCAGATTTCGCAGAGGGCTTCAATTAAGTCTGTTTCTCATTTTTGTTTATCTATATTTAATACTGATAAATAATGTTATTTCATTACAATTCTCTGAAGGGTGTTTCCAGTGTTTCTTAAAGGGATAGCCAGACTTAGGGAAAAAAAAAAAACAATGACCAATTGTTCAAGTAATATTCCAAGTTAGTAAAATGGAAGAAGCACACTTATTTGTCTCTAGTAAGAATGCCTGCGTGTTTTCTGCACTCCATTCCTCCTCTGACTTTGCAGATGCTACAAAGGGAGCTCCACCAAGAGCTCCCATCTTCTCCCCGTGTGGAAAGCCTGCAATATTGGCTACTGCTGAGCTTGAATGCTGTGCTTCATGATTTGTTTATTCACCCTCGCAGGTCGGAGAGGAAGGCCCAAGAAGACCATTTCAGCAGCTTCCCATCTCCCATGCGCCCTGAGACCTGAGGCTGGGGAAGAGGCGAGCGTTGCTGTGTAGCTGCCCTCCGCTGCTGGCTGTGGGCTGGTGATGTTACGTACGCTCGCACCTGACCCCACTGAACGCTTATATTTACAGAAAAGAATACTAAAAAGCCACTTCTCACCATTCATTAGAATTAGGAGAGAGTGACCAGCAATGGTGAACCTTTGATGACCCTGAACCTCCACCTCCTTACACAATAAACAGCCCCAACCTCCTGTTTCAGAGATCAACGTGATATCCCGGAGCCGTGCAAATCTCCCCTGCACACCTGTTCTCTAATTAAAACCCGTGTAAGGTGAAAGGGGCAGCACGTTAATGGGCAGCGGCTGCAGCTGAGGAGACTGAGCTCGATACGGGCAGTGTGAGGGTTTCAGCTGCGTGTTCCTCCCACAGGTCATCCTCCTGCTCCTGGACAGTAATTTGACAGCCATGTACCATGTCTCCAGTAATGCAGAAAACTGCGCTGCATTTCCTAGAACTGCTTAACACTGTTTAATTGTGCTAATTTAACCCAGGTGGCCTCCACAGCAGTCTTTGCCTTAGGCCCAGAGGAAGGGAGAAAAGCAGGGAGGAGAAAGGGGTGGATCTGTTGTGTTTGTGCACATGAAAAGCTCAGAGGAAAAACTTGGTTACAAAGTCGTCGGGGCACCCTAAAATGAGGTGTAGCAATTGCATGCTTAGTGCCAGCTTCTGCAGCAGGGGCGAAGGTTTCGAGGCAGGTAGGCTTCAGGAAAGCCCCGTCCTCACTGGAGGCTGGGGACAGAGCTGAGATGTCCCTTCAGCAAAAACTGTACTTGGAGTCTGTCTTTGGACAACGGCCCCAGGACTGGGTTTTCCAGGCAAGGCACTTAGCAGCAGTGGCCTCACAGACCAGGATGCTGTAAGGTGTGGAGGCTTTTTTGCTTGCAGGATTTTTGCAATGGATTCTCTAATTTCCGAGGAGCCCAGGCGACCACACCAGATGCTCCGGAGGGATGCAGGTAGCAGTGCCTGGAGCTGGGCTGCTGTTGCCAGACCCGCTGCTGCAGCCCTGGCTTGAGAGCTGGAAATCACGGCGCTGAGCTAGGATGACCTTCTTCCTCTAAATGTAGCCACTTCTGCTGCACCCAGATTTTATCCAATTGTCTATTCGTTTGGCAACCTGAGCAGAGCCGTGTCTCCAGCTGGACTGCTGGATGTCTGAAAGGCTGAGGCTGTCTGTGAGCAGATGGGAGTGCTCCCGTGTTCTGTCTGCAGCTCTCAGGGACTCGACTGGGACTCTCAGTGCTTGGGATGCTGAAGGAGGATGCCCAAAAAATGCCATAGGAAATGCAGCTGGAAAGTCTTTTTTTTTTTTGTCATGCACTCTGATTTCTCAGGCTGTTTGCCAGCCTGAAACCCAGGTCTGAACCTAGTGATCCCCTTGCATAAAAAGGAAATGGGGCACATGCCTGCTGGATTCTGGGGCTCTCCATCTGCCCTACTTCTCCAACAAGTAGGGCATCTGGGATTTATGGTCACCGTCATCTCCAGCTTCAATCTCACATCTTCTGCACGAGTCCCCCAGCCCTCAGGACAGAGGCTGAGCTCCAGGTTGGCTGTGCAAAGGCCCTGTGCGCTTTGCATTGCTGCGGAGCTCTTGGCACCGGGGGAAGAAAAAGCAAAAGGAAATACGACTTCATATTGTGAGCACTCGCCAGGACAGGGGAAGCCTAGGCTGTGATTCCTCAAAAGTAATATTTTCCCAGTTACTAAAAATGCGTCTGTCTTGGGAGCAGTGAGTAGAACTGAAATTCCCCTATTCCTTCATGAATGTCTTCATCGCGGGGCAGCACAGCCACGCTCCCTCACTGTTTTTCTGTGCCATTACAGTCACAGGCACCACAAGCCGTGTCTGCACCGTGCACGCAAGTCCAGGATAGACAGAAAACTGACTAAAGAAAATTAAACTCCACCTTGATGTCCCACTTTTCTCAGGCTATGTTTTTGCAACTTTGTAGCAGATGGTATGTCTTAGGTATATCACTTTGGAGATGCCAAGTGATGTACTATCTATCAGTGTTTTTATTTAATGAGGAGGGAAATTTTGACTCCTACTTACACTTGGGAAGCTGCAACATGGAGACAGGTGCAATGCTATTTCATACTGCTGTATCATCTACCCAAAGCTCTTAATATCTATTTTTAATCTGGACACTATGGGAGCTATTAATTAGGGAAACATATCTGGGTGCCTCATACAAATTGTAGATACTATAATGGTGTATTACAGCATCTTAATTTTCTTCAGAGACTGCAGCTAACAGTAAGTTGGTCTGCACTATGATGATTTTTTGTTTTATCTGATAAAATAAAGGTCACAAATATAGGGCAGCTGAGTCATAACAGGATATGTATGTGATTCCAGCCCAAAGTGCTTTATGTGTGTGTCCAGGCAATACACTTTAAAGGAGCCATTTTACTTAAAAGCTGATGCCTCTAAAGTGGAACGTGGAAACTGTTAAAGGGCTCTTTAGCACTCAGTGACACCTTCACTTTTAACTGCAATAGGACAAATACAGGATCTCACACTATGCAAAATTACAATGTAATAAAAGATATGAATCGTGCAAGATACGAAGATGCAACTGAATGAGGAGGAAAAAATGTAAGCGACCAGCATGTAGTTGCTATTTTTAAAATGAAGTAGATGACAACGTTGAACACAATTAGTCTTAAAAAATGCCACAGTATTTCATTATTTATATTTAGCCAAGTCCTCGGTTTTACATCTCAGTCTTGATTTGGCACAACAGTTTCCACTACCTGCACATCAAGTTGTAGATACTACATTTTGGGTGGACTTTCATTGTTGAATAGATGTAATCTAAAATTTCTGCTTCTTGGGATCATAAGGAAGGATGATTACTTCGGTGCAAGCTACCTTTATTTCCTTTTCACAAAGAAATCCATTTTTCTGAGGGCTTAGATTTGCACTGTTACATAAGAAAATATTTATTAGTGAACCACATTTCATGTCTATAGAGGCTTGATTATCAAGTCAGCAAAAATCCGTAAAGGGTTCTTGAAGATGAAATACTTCTCTCTTCACTGTTCCTCTGCCACGTCTGAATAAAAAGGTGGGGCTTTCCCCACCAGAGGCTCCTGGATGAGGTTCATCCCTCTCTTTCTGAGGAAGCTGATGCTGGTACTGATCTTATTGAGCCTCTAGCAACAGAAAGTGAATAAACTCTTTGCAGTGCATATTCTTCCTTGAAAAAATACAGCAGAAAGGGCAAAAAATGTAAAGAGAGAAAAAAGGACAAACAGAAAAACACTAAAAAGTGGTAATTGATTCACAGCACTAAGTGAATGGATCATGCAGCCTCAGGACCTTAAAAAAGCTAGCACCAAAGTAAACTGCACCATTGCCATCACCAAATATGCCTTTCATAGAATATCATAGAATCATAGAATATCCCGAGTTGGAAGGGACCCACAAGGATCATCGAGTCCAACTCCTAGGTCCCTAAAGGGCAACCCAAAATCAGACCCTGTGTCTGAGAGCGTAGTCCAAACGTTTCTTGANCTCAGCGCCTGCCCCTGCGCTCCCCTCGTGAGGAAGCTGCAGGCCGCCATGAGGCCTCCCCTCAGTCTCCTCTTCTCTGGGCTGAACAATCCAAGTGACCTCAGCCACTGCTCATACATCTTGCCCTCTAGACCCTTCACCATCTTCGTAGTCCTCCTTCGGACACTCTGTAATAGTTTTATGTCCTTCTCATATTGTGGTGCCCAAAACTGCACACAGTACTTGAGGTGAGGCCGCACCAGCGCAGAGTAGAGTGCTGCTGGACTTCTCCATGTCGGACTTCTCCATGCGAGACGCGAGCGGCACAGCCTAAGACCCACTGCGCCCTGCGGAAGCCTGCGGCGGTGCCAGAGGGGAGCGGGGAGGGCGAAACGCGTGGGGCGCGCGGTGCGAACCGGGCAGGCTGCAGGGCCCGGCTCTGTTCTCGGCGACACGTAAAGGTGATTATGGATAATCTGGCGGATTGTGGCCGGAACCAGGAGATCTCAGGACACTTAAGGAGGTTTAGCGCCCTGCATGTCATCAGTTCGCTGCACCCTGGCCCTTGGTGGGGAGTAGTTTGTCCCCAGTACGTTTGTGGGTGCTTGTAAAGAGCTATAACAGGCTCAGTGAATATCAGAGGCTTGCTATTGTGTTTTAAATTAATTCTTTGACCTATAGCTTCATCTGCCATAGTATGCATGAACATTATAGACTGAACATTAGATATTTATGTTCATTTAACAATCTGTAATAAGCTATCGGGGCTGATTTTGACATGTACATTGAAGTTATTGCTTTTTTATCAATATCACGGTACATTTGTCAGCAGATATGATAATTATATTGCTATGTATATAACTGATGTTGTAGTGGGACATTCTCTACACTGTGCACAAATTGAATACATTTCATCTTAAATACAAACCTATTAATTAAAATCAGAGAGAAAGAGAGAGCTTTAAACTGCCACCTATGAAGCATCTCCAAGCAGCGTCTTCTCCACTATCTCCATGTTCTCCAGTAAACAACCTGGAGTCTCACACAATTGCCTATTCATTTATTTATTTATTTTAGAACGAAGGAGGAAATGTGTGGTCAAAGGCTGGAATGTCTGAAACCAAGGGCACAGGAGGCAGGACAAAAGAAAGGGCTGACAAGGCTGCCGTAAAAGTATGAGAGCATATTTCTATACTATAGCAGGCATGAAGCAGCATCTGCTGTAGTTATGGCAGCAAGAATAGCTTTCGTTCCGTTCCTTGGTTTTCACACACTAGTAGCTTAGACAAATGCACTGCATATGTGGACACAGGTAGTCATCTGCACTTTTCAAAAGTATCCAGCCAACTCTGAGTTTTAATTACTTCTAACTTCTATATTAATTTCCTTCCAACCTGGCTGCTTTTTTTTTTAGAGCCAATGATGAACTAAATATGAGGCCAGATTTCAAGAAATAATAAGTTCAAAGCAAGAAATCCCTTTAAAATGACAAACCTTAACTCACATTTACTAGAATATACAGGTTTATATGCACAAGGAAGAGAATAGTTAAATAAGCCAGTAACAGCATTGAAGATCTGGGAACGATTTCTCTGCCATAGTTTAATGGAGATCATAAGAAAGAGAATGACTCAGACCATACTTGAAAGCTAATTGCCTGTTATTCCAGTGTGATGATTGTTAACATTAAGATTTTCTGCAGTTCAGGTTGTGGAAGCACCGAAATACTGTTATTTTTATCTACTGCCCAAAGTGTAATAGAACTGTAGAAAAGAAAAAGAAATAGTAACGAAACAATTGTAACGAATCAGTCATCTTACCAAATTTATCAGGATTTTCTCTTAGCCTGCATGAACATATTCCTGAAACCTCAGTAGTTTTGACCAAACCAACCAATAATGCAGTGCACAGTGCTGGAAGGGATTGGGAGAGTGGGAGTAGCATGCGGAAAGGCTCCTCCTCAGTTACACACAACCGAAACATGGTACTGTGAATTGGAAGAAGAAACATTGTGTAGGTATTTCTTTCCTATATGTTTAAATGTCTCACTGTGGTATTTTCCTAAATAAACGTTATTTTGCTTCCCCCTTAATAAACTCACGTTTTGCAAAATTTCCTTGTTACCACCAAAGGGTGCTAAGGGAAAGTAGCTGGCTTTTCTCAGCTTTGGGTATATAGATTAGGTGATGTTCATTAATTTCCAAAGCACTTCTTGTTGTTAGAATCCGCCCACTTTTGCTTCCAGCAGCACCTGTCAGAGGGTTACATGCAGTCAGACCAAAACATCACAGCCAGTGTGTCTCATGGATTCCTCCCGCAGCAAGCTTTCCATTCACTAACAACAATACCCATAGACAGCAGTTGGACTAGTTAGCTAGCGAGAGGCAAGTTTTTCTGCCTTTTCATTCACAAACACGGATGGAGGCAAGGAGAGGTCCAGTTTAGCTTTTAAACATGACACTGTAGCTAAAGTTGCTTTTCAACTTGAACTAACCGTATCCCCTCTACATACCCTGCAAATTGATGTGGCCATGCTTCCACATTACTCGGTAATATATTCTGTGCTAATAATGTAATTATTTAGGAAACACTCTCTAGTTTATCATGCAAAAAATATCAAAAGGCAAGCATAATCTAGGAAAGATCTTGTTCCATTAACAACTCCCCAATCAGCCACGTGTAATTTTTTCCAGAAATGACTCAAAAGATCACCTGCTAATACATTGACTTGTACAAAATAGCTGCCATTACACAAAACTCGTAGCAAGGAGCTCCAAGAGAGCACGACGTTGAAAACAACTGTGGGCTTTGCTCTGAAACCTTTCTTTCCCTCACACCTGCTATGCTGGCACATGCAAACTTTCCCATTCTTGTCAAATGTTTCCAGTTTGAGATGAGTAATAGTGCCAGAATTCATAAGAAATGTAACACTTAATACCGTATTACTGCAATGAAGATCTTCTTTTATTTGCAAAGGTTACTATGACAGCTGTTCGGCTGAATATATTTTCAAAATGGATATTTATGTTCTTCCACAGCTATTTTAATTCTTCTTTTTCTTCATGTGTTATATCTGAAATACAACTTTTTTTTTCTTTTAATCAAATTTGTAGTGTTTTTCATTACTTAATATATCTGGACCATTCTGTTTAATTGCTACAATTCACCTCCTCTTACATAAGGTATGTACATCTTCCACCTTCAGTCTTTAATTGACTGAAATTTTATTTGCTGCACCTTTTTCATCTTACCTTAATTGATTGTGCTGTGACAGTTCCTTTTTAAATCCTGGACAGAAAAGACAAAGTGTTTTCATACATTTCAAGGCCATTACGCCTCTCTAGCCCATCATCCTGCATGAGGCAGATCACAGACATTTACACAGTCTACCTCAATTTTGAGTTATTGAGTCTGCAGCTCAGCAACTTGTGGCTGAGCTAGAACATATCTTCTAGGAAGTTTTCCAATTTCAAAGGCTTCAAGTGACAAAAATGATCCCACATTCCATGTGTAGTATCCAAATGTTAAATTGTTCTAACAGTTAAATTATGTGCAATGTTAAAAATTTACACCTCATTTCTGATATAACTTTTTCAGCTTTAGTTTGTAGACAGACGGCCATATTATGCCTGTATCTGTCTTGTGATTAACAGGACTTCTAGGATTGTGTATCTTCTCTGATTTATTTAATGGGCTCAAACGCAGACTGAAATAAGTGGTATATAACTGCAAAAGGATTTTTCAGAAGATAATTTGAATGCACATTGGACAGTTGTGAAGGCAGTGAGAGAGTATATAGCTGAGGGTTATACGCTGTAGGTATGGAGAAAGGACTAGATGTCCAAGGGGGAATCTGTGCAGGAAATCTCCCATACCAACACAGTTGTTTAAATGCTAGTCAGTCCGGAGTGCGATTAAATTACGAACTCTGCTTCTTTTCTCTTCTTCATCTTCTTGTGTACTTCTTGGAGTTTGCTTTCAAATGGGTACCAAATGGGTAAGGTGAATTGTTAGGCATTTCTTGTAAACACAGAGGGAAGAGCAGGGTAGCGAAAGGAGGGGCTGTGATGTTAGAGGCAGTGAGGGAATTTACCAAACACCTCATGAAAAGTTTTTTTTTTTTTTTCTCAGTAGCTTGGCAACATGTAATTCTCTAGTCTCCCAATCCCTGTCATGTAAATTATGTTAGGATTCAAGCAGCTAGCAGACTGTAAACAGGAGAGATTAGTCATCCTCAGATCCCCATCAATACCATTTCGGAGAGAGGTTCATGTGAGACTCTGCACTGTTTATATTGGGGTAGCAGCAGGGAAGAACATGGGAAAGTCAGACTTGAGTGGCACTTTGAAAAAAATTGAAAACATTTGTCAACACTGCAACCTAGTACGTAATAGTTCACGAGTGGTGCTCCGTGTTGTCTCACAGATGCCCTTCAGTGGGATGAACTGGAGCATCACGGTCTAGTTGGTGGGAGACAGTCTGCTGCTCTCTGTTTGAGATTCCCGCTTCACCATGGTGACCAAGAGAGCTATATCTGATCTGCTATTTTGGCACCGGCCTCCATCATTTTTCTGTCTTCGCGCCGCAAACTTCCTCATCAGAGTTTTCCAAGAAACCTCAATCACTCCACCTGACAGAGTCGGACTTCTTTCCAGCAAATGAGCACAACGACCTGACACTGTCTTTGGGAAAATATGTTCTTCCATTCTGGAAGGTTTCCAAAGGGCAGGCTATCCCAGAAAAACACCTCAAGGACAGATAGCCTAACAGGAGCTGACACAAGGTTCTGCTTTAAATTTGCATATATTAACAGTAAAACAAAGCGTGCTGATGTGGTGAATAAAGGTGTGGTGCCATTTCATAACGCGTTTGCGCACCGACCGTACAAATACATCCTGGCTCGTTTTGAAGTGGCCAGCTCCAAAACTATGAGAGTAAATTGAAGCAATGTGACCATTAGCTAAGACAAACTGGTCTCGGAGGTGTCGTAACAGCCATCCAAGTCATACAGGATTGTTCCTGTTGCTGTGTTTTGTCTGGGCAGCCAAAACTTTTATAAACAGGAAATGGGAGACTTCAGATGATTTCTCTGCTTGAATACGGATTGGTACAAGTATTAGAGATCTCTGCCGTTCTCATGAACAAAACTCATTTACATGCATATTCATAGGTGATTAAACTGTCGTCACTACCTATGGAGATGCCTGGATTTACATATACATTAATGAGTGGGTATCTAGGCTATAGGTCTTGCTCCAGGAGCTCCAGATATCAATATACTTTTCAGTCCTTAAGCTGCCAGCAGTCCTGTTTTTTTTTTTTTTTTTTCTGAAACTCTTCTCCCATAAATACCAAATAAAACTATAGTTTGTGCAATAGTTCCAGAGATATCAGTTGACCCAGACTGTATTTGTTTGCCTGAGACATGTTTATAGCACTCTGGGGAAAACTGGAGTTTCAAAACCAGAACATCTATCCTCAGACAAATTTGCTGAACTGTGGAGCCTTATTTCCTGAGTTCCAGGTATTTCTTTTGGACTAGACACAGTAACACTTGTACATCATTCTGAGTCACTACTTGTGCATATGTGCACATTACATCCATTTTCTCCTGCACTGACAGGGCATTGCCAAACGTTTTAACTTAAATAGAGCTGTCTCTACAGCATCATTTTTCACACACATTTAGCACACTGAAAACTGAATTCCGATTTACAACCTTTTGGAATTTGTTTTTCACAGAGGTTTATGCCAAAGATGTTTTATTCATATAAAGCAAATGCCTGACATTTGTTTCATTAAGATATTAAACTTGTACTCCGTTTGCTCTCACCTAAGGTATCAGCCACGTAAATGATTCCCAAGCCAGGTTCTGCAGCAGGCATGGCTAAGTGACTCAGAAAATGGCCTGTGACCTCATCTTTTGCAGCTATGACTAGGCAAGCCCACTGTTCAGAGCCCTGATTCAGTAGCAATTAAATAAACCAGAAAAGCACCCAGCCCCACCCGTTGCAGCTGGAGCTTTGTCTGAATGTGATAAGAGATCATTAATTTTCAATTTGACCTCAGCCTATAATGTTCAAGTGGCCCCTTTGTTCTCATAGTGATGTTACAAGCAAGGTCTGAGTCAAGGGAACTGGAAAGGAAATATTAAAATAGTCCTGAAAACTCCTTAGTCTTGTGATCTTGCTTCTCCTGACTTCATAACTGTGCACACCTTATCCATTGGACAATCACGGCTCCACAACATGGATTTCCTCTTAGTTACTGCTGCTCTCTCAGAGCAAACAATACCGCTCAACAAAGGTGACCAATTGTGCAATGGTAATAATGAATATTGAAATACTGCAGCAAAAACATGTTGTGAACAAATGATAGGCCAAAGTTTATTTATATCAAATGTCTGTGAGTAACATTTGTAACAATTTACAAGCAGAATAAAAGCTGAAATTCACTGATTAAAGTGTTCCCTATGAATAGCTCATACAGCTCTGAATTCAAAGACATATTTGAAGAAATTGTTATTACAATCCACTGCTAAAAGAGCTATTGTGAACCTATGGGCACATCAACAGCTGTCTATGGAAAATTATTATTAGAGAATAGAAAATGTCCTATTTTTAACAGATAATCCCAGAATCTGGGTTGAATTAGAATGAAGGAGAGCCCTTCTTTCACATCCTTTTTCATTCAGGCATTTGGCAAGCTGAGACTTTACAGAATGTAATTTAGGATGTTTAAATTGTTGTTTGTTACTGGTGGTTTCTCATTGTAACACCTCAGATAATAAGGCAGAGGACCTGTGCTTGGGTTCTCTGCTGTGTATAACTACACAACAACCTACCCCAGCTCTCAGGTGTTTTAGGATTCTCAGTTTGGGTTCACAGGTCTGTCTGGATGTAAGTGGTGTTTTGGGGGGTAGGGTTGTTTTAATGTTTTTTCTTTTCTTTTTCTTTTTCTTTTTNTCTTTTTTTTTTTTTTTTTTTTTTTTTTTTTTTTTTTTTTTGTTTCCCTGCTTTTAAGCAAATCCAGTTTTTCATTGACTTACTCTTGCTTTGTACTGAAACAAAACATTTCAATCTCTCTCTTATAGAATTAACAGGATTGGGTGACACCAGAACTGGGACCAGCACTCATTAGAGACTGCATTTTCTCTTCTTCTCTGTGGATTTTCTGGAGGACGAAATCCTGTCACAGGATTGTCCCATCATATATGAGGAAAAGGCACATGTAATATCCTGACTGCATCCTCAAACACCTTCACGACAGCCCCTGAGACCTGCCCAGAAGTCTGTGGAGCTGTGTGCTTCTACAGCAGGCAAAGGACACGGCGTGCTCTGACGGAAACTCGCTGCCGTTCAACCCCCACCTCAGCCTGCCAGAAGGAAATCAAGAAAGAGGGTGGACAGAAAAAAAAGATTTCACCTCTGACTGCAATGCCCTGCCCTTTGTGGAGCTGAACAAGACCCTGTTTGTTCTGGCTCCCGTTCTCAGTGCACCTTCAGAAGGTGCAAGATCTTCTGAAATGTCTTTCTGCTCAACAGAAAGGAAAGGGAGGTTGTAATATGAGCACAAAGCAGGCTCCCCATGTGGAAAGTTAAACCTCCCAACTTCCTGATATGTAAATTCTTGTTTGCTCACACTCTTCATGTAAAAGTAGTATCTCATCTCTAGAATGCGATATGGCACTTCCAGCGTTACTGCAACCCCACATTTCTTTGTGTGTTGGGGAGGGATATGGAGACGCACAGTCAATCAGATCAGGAAAGGCCTTGGACACTAAGGAAAGAAAAACCTTATGAAAAGCAGTGGCATAATGATGGCTTGCCAAAAAAATATATATTTTTAAAAAAGAGATATCTGTTAACTAGCAAATTATAGGACTTTATAATTTTCTTTCCTAAATATGCAGACTCTAGGTTTTATATGCCAAATAACTCTGACCTCAAGGAATGTTTTCCCTATAGAAAATGGAACTATTTTAGGTAAGTTTAAGGGTATTGGAAAGGTATGGCTAAGCTAGTTAATAATATAATAATTCTTTCTGATACTGCCTATTAGACTTGTAGGTGTATGTAGCCTTTCTGGAAAAGAAAAAAAAAAAAAGAAAAAAAAAAGTGAATGTGGGTTCAACTAAGTTTCAGCTTCCTGATGATACATGTTCAGATAATCAGGGAAAACAAGCAATATTATTGAAGTTCCACCCCATTATGTGACCTATGTGAACAGCTCAGGCAAATTAGGTAGCAACTGAGACTGATAACGCTTTATAAATACCTAGACAGAAGAAAAAAATACTGTGAAATACTTTTAAAGACAAATCATGATCTTGCGCAAACTTTCTGCTACTCAGTGGACAATGCTGAAACTTGAACCCAGCACTGATTTCAAGTATTTTCGCACTTCACAGCTCTGCTATTAATCTGCAGCAGTGTCAGCTTGCCGGTCACTCAATGTTTGAGTGATTTTCACTAAGCTGGGCGATGTAACTGCAAATATTGTGAAGAGTTCTTCCAGATCTGCACTTTGTATTGCAGCTGTTTTGAATATTTTTTATTACTTTGTTTTCTTATCCAATTTTTAGTTGCATGAATGACATATTAATTAACCAAATTCAGAATTGGTTAATCCAACAACTGGAAGGCTCATATTTGTTATTGTTCAGTAACACTACCCGAATGCCAGTTCTTAGTTTGAAAAATTCCTCTGAACTAGTAAACCAGAGAATAATAAAGATACTATAATTTTCTTTTACTAAAATAAACAGAATATTTTCTTAGTTAATTGTTTACATGTCTTACTCCTGTCACTTCTTTCCTTTCATCCTTATTTTTCTTGTTTTTCTTTATTCACATTTCATCTCTTGAACTCCTTATCTCTCTAATCCCTTATCCTTTATGTTCTTGTTTTATCTCTCATTCCACCATTTTATTCCATGTTTCCTAAGCCTATCTCCCTTCCCATGCTAGGCTCCCCAGGCTTTAAATGCCCTCTGAACCCTTTTCCCTTTCCCCCAGTTCTGTACCTTTCTCTTCTCTTTAATTTTCCTTACAGCAATCTCCACAGAACAATGCTAGAAGTAGAGCTGGCAAGCTGACAAAACAGAACAGTTGGAAAGAAAAGTTTACTCAAAGACAGGCATATTTCTTTTAAAATATATATATATCTATCTATAGGAAGGTGTTGCCAAATCATCTGCTTTTTCAGATGTGCAACTTTTAGCAATACTCTCTCTGCAGCGCTGATGTGAGGGAAGGAGCAGGAAACACTATCAGGTTGCCAGATGACTTGAGTACAGTTAGGTGGGATTCCTAAGTGCACGTGACAGCAGCAATTCAGGATATTATTTCCTATGTAAAAATAGCTATGCAAAATTAACACAAAGGGTTTGGTATAAAAAGATAAAAGCCAGGAAACTCAGAGGCTGTGCAGCTCTTTTTATCTCGTTTCATTTTGGTTAGGGGATTGCAGGGAAACAGCGAAAAAGATAGAATGTTTACATGAGGGCATCTGGGCCAAGGTGTAGTCACAAGAAAAGGTTATTGTATTGCTGCTTATCAAATGGCTGATCTGGGTAGGAGGAGGACTTGAATGCAAAGGAGATAAACTTGGGCTGTGGGCACTTGCACGGAGACGTGAAGCTTGCAAGGTAAACCTGGAGCAAGTTGTGCAGTGGCAGTGACGCACAACGAGCAGGCTGCATGGGCGATGGTGGATATTTGGAGGACAGAAAAATTCAGCTGTGATTGCACAGGACTACATTGTTACTGTAGGGTAGGGTAAACCATTTCAGGTTTTGCACCGCATAGTCTGAGCTTTTCAAAAGCGTAAGGAAGTGTTCCTTCCCCGTCCAACCGACTGAAGCTGGAGTGGCTTCAGCTGGCAAATATCTATTAGATTGCATTGATTTATTCTGGATTTGAATTTCACCCCAGAAATAAAACAGTGATGTGAAGAGAGCTGTAGATGGGATTTCTATTCCCACCCCCACTAGCTGAGCTGATGACCCTGAGCCTTGACTTGCATTCCTAATAGGATAGACCTTCTTTTGTAGGACTTCTTTAACACCTGTAGGTTATGCATTCAATTAGCATCCATATCCTGAACTGAGCCGAGTTGCACAAGCTTTGAAAAAAGTAACAACCAAATGGCTAATTAGGTCAAATTTGGGGCGTATCAAACTTGACAGTGTCTGGCTTACATCACTATGGATTTACATAATGGAACTTAACAGCACTGAAGAGTCTGTTGTGTCAACTCTGATGACTGTAAGGAAGGTTTTTTTCATAATTTTTTTAAAACATGAAATATTCACTCAGAAGAATATCCTCCCGATAAATTTTTCATCTGTCCTGTGCTGTGCCTATCTCTGCTCATTACCTGGGCTACTACCACAGTAGTATTTCAATCTTATTTTTCAAAACTCAGTAATCAACGTCAGCAACCAATTGTTTAACAAATTTCCTCTTAAAAACCAAAGCTATTTTTCAGCTCAACCAAAGCTGTTTTTTAACTGCAAAAGCCTGGGAGGGAAGTCAAAAACCATGAGGACTCAAGGTAAATGACCCTGGTAGTCTTTTCCAGAGATATTACCTATGATCAGTGAATAAGAAAACAAAACAAAACAACTGAATCTTAAGTTAATAAAGTTTTATATTCTTATTGTGGCTTCCTCTGTCTTCTAGCAGCCCATCCTGTACATCAAAGGTCACAAAGAACACAATGAGTCACTATCAAAACCAAAAGAATGCTTCGTGAACAATTACTATACATAAATTGCACCCTGGTATTTCATTTCTGTGCCAACTCACAGTAATACAGCCCATTTCCTCTTCATTTTTTTTTCCTGCAGCTTTTGTCCATAATAGCAAACAGCTTTGTTACTTTGCTCGCAGAGCTTGATTTTTTTTTTTTTTTTTTTGTACTTATACCTTTGCCTTTTTGGGCAGTGGGCAGCAGTGGTATGAAGCCTTTTGCTACGGCTCTTGAGGCTACATTTCTTTGGTGTCAATTGTGCAGAGTCCACAATGCTATAACGCTGCCAGGCTTTGTAGCCAAAAACATCATTAGGACTGCTGAAAGGGTCCCCTCTGAAACCCAGAATCAAAGTGCCCCCAGAGAGAAATCAACGGTACATTAGCTCATGCCTAGCAGAGGAACTCAGCACTGTGCAGCTGGGAAACCTGTGCAGATCCCTTAATACGTGCTATTGCTGGGAGGACTGTCCTCAGGATCCATTAACCCAGTTCAGAGGCAAACACAGTACCTCACACTCTTTTAACACCACGCATGTGGGACAAAATAGGCCTTCTGTGTGGAGTCAGAAATATCTTAGCAATCATCAGCCTTGGCATTTCATTTCATATTGCTGTCCCTAGTTTTCCTACTTTTGACAATACCACGTGTCAAGGACTTCTGCTGCAATTCCTTGAAAGACAGAGGTGTTCATTCACTTATAGCTTAGTATCTGAGAAATAACAATTCTTTAAAACTTTTGCTGACTAAATATTGTGAAGTCAAATAAAATAGAATTGTTTTTAGAAGGCATGATTTGCGTGTGTGTATGTGTGTGTTTGCAATTAAGTAATGAATGAACAACTAGATTTATATTGTCATTGTGTTATTACCTACGCATTTGAATTCTGCATGCTGGTCAGTTTTTAAGCAGTCTTCTGATTAATATTTATTGTCTTTAACAAGCAATATTATGGACTAGAAAGTTGTGATGACAAGTAGCAACAACTGGCATTCTCTCAACAATTCCACAATAAGAAAAGAGGGAAGTAAGATAATATCAGTCAGCTTCCTTCTGAAGAGGTTTGGTTAAATCAGAATTTTTCGTTTCAGAAAATTACACAGCAAGAATACATCAGACTACTATTCTACCTAGCATAGGAAGAAGATAGCAGATGTTTTTAATGTTCTGAAAATAATCACATTCTATTGTACCCAGCTCTAATAAAAGGTATATTGAAGTGAAACACTATTTTTTTTTTCTGCCTCTTACATTGTGAGGATCATTTGAACACCATTTGCTTCAATTTATGACAACAGAAGGAATCAAATGTGGTTTTGGTAGATACGCTGCTAGCTCATCTAGCTGTACTCTGAAACACAGGACTTGCAGTCAGGTCTAGGGCTTTGATTTTTCTGCTGATAACATTCAGATCAACTACTGATGTGAAGGGGACTCCAAGAAGGGAAATTAACAGTCCTTAAATACACTTGGCAAGTTTGGAGCCTAAATTTTGATTGGTTAGTCCATTATTGACTATGTGTAAACTTGCATGCATTTACACATGCACCCCCCCAGTTTCCAATCTGTAAAAAGGAGGTGGTAGCACTTACATATCTTTGGGGATTAGTATCTAATCCTGGAGGGGCTCCAGGCTGGCAGCATTTTATGCTCATAAAAAGCACCACTAAAGCAATTGTGAATAGGCATAAGTACTGACAGGTCCTTACAGGATTGGGATATAGTTTTAAAATTCTATTCTGGGTGAATATTATCATGTAAATCTTAGAAATTATTAATTAATAATAAAAGTGAAATTAGCATCCTTGAGTGCA
This sequence comes from Anseranas semipalmata, assembly GCA_013399115.1. NCBI lineage: Eukaryota > Metazoa > Chordata > Aves > Anseriformes > Anseranatidae > Anseranas > Anseranas semipalmata. Next base: position 287,049 of record VXAA01006756.1, on the reverse strand, counting down.
AGCTTCTATAGAAGGCTAATTCATAAATCTTTTTGGAGCCAAATTTCAACAAAGCATTTGTAGTTCTGTACATTCTTGGTTGATTAATTTTGCAAACTTGCATATACACATTTAATCTCCATTTTGCATATGCTTATACCTATCGGCAAATTACAAACTGCATATGTGCTGTAGAATTTGCATACATCCAAACAAAAGAGTCACTTCTGCAGAAGTTTACAAATTTTACAAATGTGACCTCTTCTAAGTTATACAAGTAAAATAGAGAAAACTCTGTCACTTAGAATGTAGAGCAAAAACGGTGATGAAAGTGCTTGCTTGTGACTGAGAAAACAATACATTCTTCAGTCCTTCCATGCAAAGAAAATCTCTGCTTTTTTCAATTTCCTCCTTCTCTCACACTAACTCAATGTGGGTGGGAAGCAGCAGAAACAGAAAGGGTCATGTTTGCTCCTCAAAATTTGAAGACGGTGTTTTTTTCCTTTGCCACAGATGCTCCACGCTCATCAGTTGCTGTGTACTCCTGAGAGAGAAAAGAGAGAGAGAAATTGCCAATAACATTGGTAACCTTAAGTGTAGGCATGCATAAAAATTTGCTGAAAATTGGGTTGTGGTACATGTTCTTATTTTAGATTTGCCCTTGTTAACGTCTTTTTAATAAACAGGTGCATACACTTCCCCAAGCTGTCACTGTTGTTTACCCAGTCTGTACACTTTATAAATCTACTAATGGAATAGACCCAGTCATCCTAAGGATCTGTTTTAATAAGCTAGAGTCTCAAAGTTTTCAAGAAAATACTTTCTGGTAATATAGCTCTGCTGGCAGAGTGGATACATGGTTTGCAAGGTTTGCTTTTAAAGATAAGAAGCATGTGACACAATTTCATTTGTTAGTTCAGCACAAAGTAATATGCAGAGTTTCATACATACTTGACACTCAGATTCGCAACAAAGTGGGATGGTTAGGGGCAAAACAAAATTAAGAGGTATAAGAAAGGTGGAGAAGACTTTTCGAGGGGAGCCTGAAATCGAAGGCATACTCCCTCCTGAGTGCCCGGACCACTGTGGTGTAGACTGAGGCTTATTTTCGCTAGCTCAGCTTCAGTCTGTGTGAAAGTTTCCCTCCTTTCTCCACCTCTTGACCCAGGCAGAACAGCCAGTCAACTAGACAGGGAGACTCTGTTTTGATTCCTACCAAGTGGAGGATGATTTTCAACTGAAATCTCCCACTTCTTTGCAAAGTGCTTTACCCATGAGGCAATTACGCGCAGCGTAGCTCTCTCAGAGAAGGAACAGCTGTAAGAGGCTGTCCTCAGAAAAGGTTTCTACATGGTGAATCTTGAAGGGATGGAGGAGCCTTCCTGCAGCCTTGACTCAGCCGCTGTCCATACTGCAGTCTTTCACTGCAACTGCACTCTCAGAGGCCACGCAAAGAGTCACCCTGGGTGTTTGACATCGCCACTCCCTCAAGCCTGCTTGGGTGGACACAGTTATGTCGATGCAAACATTGCATTGATATAATTTGAGGTCGGTATTTCATCTCTGCAAAGAGGGAAGGCATTCCCTAGAGGGTCTAACTACCTAACTTTCATTCTGGATCCCACTAAGGGGACCAAACATTTGCGCCTGCAGTGCAAGTCATAACTTCTAGTGGTATAAACCTCATTCACTGGGTCTATTGCACAGTTCTTTGAGAGCAGCAGCTGTGAAGAAACTAAACGTTACAGTCATTGTATTACAGAGATTAATACAATAGTAATTACCTTGTTATTGAAATAGATAAGTTAAGGGTATATAATTAACTGTAGCTTCATCTCATGAGCTTTTAAATTGCATGACTGGAGATCAGTATTGTCCGATCGTAGACAGCAAACAGTAATTGCTGAAATTTCTCGTAAGTAATACCATGGGAAGAGTTTCTCTATTTAATTCTTCACTGAAGGTGTCAGCTCGATAGCCCTGGAGAATGTGATCTATAATATTTATCTCCAGATAAGTTAGAGGAATGGAAGTAGGAAAATAAACTTTCCCTGTCTCATCAAAGTTATCGCTGTTTCTGAGGGTTGGATGGGTAACTCCACGCTTCCATAGTTCATCTTCCCAGACACACCATCAGCAGAGTAGCAGTGGAGAAATATCTGCAACATTGAAAACTCTTCCACCACATATTTGACTGAGAACACTCATACGTTAAACAAAAGCTACCTATATTGCTACCACATGGTGAAAATGTCTATCTATCACCAACCTGGTTAGTACTCAGGTCTGTGATCTCTGTGTGAGAAATTAAATAACCGAATATAAACACCTGAAGCTCTCCAGCGCTTAATAGCCTATTTTAAAGCGACTGAACCTAGAGCTTCACATGATTTCATATGGTTATGAGTTGCACAGTGCCTCATTAGGTCAAAACTCCTCGAGTAGACTCGATGCTGGTCTGAGTCATGGTGCTTCACACGGAACAACGCTCATGGTGCAGACTTCACTGTGAGCATTATTCTTTCTGGGAAAAAGGGAAAAAAAAAGAAAAACCTTTAGAGCAGCAAGACTGGGTGTAGGAAAGATAGAGTGATTTGCAATGAAAAAAGTTACTGAGGGGCTCATTAGAGGCAAAGTTATTAGGCCAAGCAAACAGTTAATCCCTGTCACACAGAGGTAACGGAGTTGCCAGCCTTGAACTCTAAATTAAAGGCACTCTCTGAGCGCAAGAGAAGTGACTCTTTTTTGCAGCTTCCTCAGTACCATCCGTCTACCATAATGCTGTGGTCTTTTTCTTTCTTTAAATTCTGGGCTCCAACTAATTACTGGCAGGAAGTGCCTATTTTTATGCCATTAGTATGCAAATGAGTGAGAAGTAGAAAAATATTCTAAAGGAACTGTTACAATATCTGTCCACAGATTACTCGCCAATTAGAACATGGGATTAGGGCTGCGGGACCCCGAAAGAGTATGGCCAAAGTCTTTCTGCTTGGGTGCCTAACGTTTAATTTCAATGGGAACTGTATATACACGGTGCTTTTCCTCAAAAAAAAAAAAAAAAGAAAAAAGAAAAAAGAAAATCAAGCTTAAATTGCCTGCTTACAAATTAGCACTTCTACACTTTAAAAATGCCTCCACTTCCTCGCCTCAATTTTTCTATCCATAAACTGGGGATAAAACATCCTGTTTGTCTGCGTTCCAGCACATGCTGGAGGCAAATCATTCAGCTGGACTGAAGTTCTCCTCCTTTCTCACTCTGTGTGACAACAGCTGAAAGTTGAAGTCTTATATTTATAAAAATATTTATAATCTTAGTGACAAATATTAAAAGATTTTCAGATCTTACACTTTCTGCCTAGGTGAAAAAAAAAAAAAAAGTAATATTTTGGCATTTCCATAGCGTGATGGTATCAGGAATTTCAGAGATGGACGAGAGTGGAAAACTATTAAAAGAAACTTTATTAAGCTTTCTGAACCTAGAAAATTGTGAAACAAAATGCTTTTTATTGTAAAGGAATTTCTCATGCAAATCAGCCTTCTCATCACTCTTTTATAATAACTGATTAGCAAATGTAGGAAAAAAATATAATCCCTCAAGCTACTGTTCTTGACTTTTCTCACAGTTGTACTCTTTGGAAATTTTGCTTTATCAGGCCATAAGATGTTACTCATTTTGACTTCCTATTAAAAAGAAAAAAAAAAAGTTTACGTCTACATACCAAAGATAACACCATGCTAAACTGAGTCAGTGTGACAAAACATTCCTTCTCTGAAAAGTTTTGCTTGAGAGGTTTGTTATTCATTCTGGCCAGAGAACAGGGTTTACAAAACAGGATGTAACAGTAACACCTGCCCGGTATCCCGCAGGAGTTACAACACCTGAAAAGACTTGATTTATCACGGAAAAGAACACACACCTCCTACTCATATATAACTGATAATATCCCTGATTTTCTCTCCCTTTCATCTCCTTCTGTCACAAAAGCATCCTTGTATTTTTTTCCCTCTTTTCTAACCCACTTAGGACACAACCCTTAGCTATTTTTTTTCCTCCACGCATCCCAAACTCCGATGAACAGCCCTGCTGCTTACTTTGTGACCCCTGTGGGCCAATGCCAGCGGGTAGCGCCCAGTCGGCTCCCCCTTCCCCAGTCTACCCCTCCGCTCGGGTTCCTCTGTTTTCCGCTCCCGAGTTCCGCGGCCCAGGTCAGGAGGGAGCCGCCGGGGAGCGGGCCGGACTGCCGGCGGAACAGGTAGGCGAGCTCCTGAGGCCTGTTGTACGGCAAAAGCAGCCCAAGCGGCGACCTCGCGGATGGGGCTGCCCAAGCCGGGCCCGGCCCCCCCTCGCCCCGCAGGCCCGGGCGATGGCGGCGGCGGCGGCCCGTGTGGCGCAGGC
>VXAA01006756.1:266514-281942 GCA_013399115.1 Anseranas semipalmata | reverse complement strand
AGCAGTGCTTACACAGAGACAAGGACTTTTTTTTTTTTTTTTTTTTTTAAATATTTTTTTATAAGGCTTTATGAAGCAAGCTGTGAAATTTGAAGCCTGTTTCAGTCCAAGTGTCACTATCATGCAATTAAAGCACTAATATGCAAAAATAGTTATGCTGGTAAAACTGTCAGGAAAACCTTTGTGGTGAGCTAGTGTCATGCTTTACAGAACAAGTTAAAAAAAAAAACAGGAAAAAAGACTTCAGTTTTGCAAAATTGTAGATTTTAGGATTATTTTTTTCTTTTAGGCTTGAAAATGTCATGTGACAGAACACCTTGTAGTAGAGGAGTTGCTTAAATGTACTTTGCACACGAATCCCAACTTCAGGAAAGTGTGCCTCAGATGAATGAGACTTGGCAGGTCTGCACAAATCTTTTAACACATGACTGTGTGATGATTGGAGTAGCAGGCTGGAGGAAAGAAGCCATTTGAGGTGCAAATGCATGCACTTTTTTTCAAGAAGTGGGGGCAAGAGTTTGAAAGAGGAGCAGCTCCTACAGGAGAAGCTTACTTTGTGGCAGGATTTTCTGGTTCTTGAGAATTAGATGTGCATTACCATGATTCAGAGTTTAGTACAATAGTCAGGTAAAGATGAGTAGCGGATTTTAGTGTGGCTTATAACAATGGTTTGGCATAATTAAATAGAGCTATTTTATTGGACTCTATTAACCTGGTTAACCTTAAATCTTAACCATGACAGGGTTTTCATGTAAAGAGCCTCCATACAAAGTACAATATTGAATTTTAATTGGAGCTTTCAAGACCTAATGTAGAGTGTATTCTTCTTGCTTCATCTTTTTTTTTTTTTTTCCGCTTGTAAGAAGTCCAGGCATAGTTAAAATACATCGGAAGAGAACTTTCTGACTTAAGTTTAAAAGCTATGAATCCAGATCAGATAAATCAATTAAGGATAGTTTTTTTAAATCTTTTTTTTTATTTATATGCATGCATCATATGAAAAGGTGAGGATCATTCTCACTACTGTAATAACCCAGTCTTTACAAACTTTCTGAACAGTATGCCAGTCTGTTTTAGTTGGCAAGTAGAGAGAAACGGTGGAACCTAGGAAACAACCCCACTGTCCAGCTTGAGACATTGGTGCTTTCAGACACAGTACAAAATCCTTCCCTCTGCTGATAAATGCACAATTTGAACTCTAACTCTATCAAAGTGTTGTTATGACTGTTGTCAATTATTGCATTTAGAGCAACGCGATGAAGTCCTGGAAAGGCAAGAACGGCACAAACTGCAGGCAGCGGGTTGTTCTTGTCCTAATGTGATACCAGCAAACGTCTCCTTAATTGCGGTATCTTAGGGAAGTGTTGGGAAGGGGTGAGCTGGACAGTTGCTGGAGGTAGCTGTAGCAGCCACGGGTTTGACCCCAGTTACAAATGCCTGTTAATTAACCCTTGCCAATCTCTTTGCACTCAGATCAGTACCAAGTGCAACTGGTACTGTTACTGTAGTCATGCTCAGAGCTTCCAGAGTACCTGAGTTACAGCTGAAACGTGTCATTTATGCTGCTAAGTCACTTAGACTCCAATGTAAAAGTTATACAACTTCCTTAATGTTGTTTTAAAACCAAAATAGAGACATATTTCAAAGACCTGTTTGGCTGTAGGCCTATTTTAGAGTGGCCAGTAAAAGTAATAAACTATCCTCAAACATTTCTGCTCAATAAAATTTGAGAATATGAAAACAAAAAGTTCCTGTTTTAGCTTTTTATAAATGTTTTCTACACCCTACTACTGCCGTCGTTGACATTGTCCGTAGCTAAAAGAAGAGCCAAATATATCGAGCTCTTTAGGCCTCTGGCCCTATCTACACCATGGACTTCTGTTATTTTATAGCTTTCAAACAGAGCTGTGAAGGTTTACAGTCCCTGACCAAAATCCTGCACTGGCAAAAAAATTCTAGGTAGACATTTCTACCATCAAAACAGCACTTTACGAATGCGCTTTGTTTCACTTTGGGCTCCTGGAGCCTGCAGGAACAAATACATGGACAAAAGCTGAGCGGCTGCGGTAAGCTGTGGTCACCCCAAACTCTTCCTGATCTAGAGATGACTTTAGCAGCATTTGCTGTATTTAAATTCCTTGCTGTTTCTCTGTGCACCTGGAATCTAACTTATTAAAAGCAACAAAAAAAAGACTTACACACTGCATTGGTTGGCTTGACAAGATCAGAATATGTTTATACAATACAGCGCTATATAGTCCAGCTTGGGAGATCTACTGAGATAAGGCGTTTCTGTTGTAGCAGTTGAGGAGCAAATACTCAGTGTGGGATATTCTCTTGTGTCATATCTTTCAGTTGCAAAGAGGAAGTCTTGTCCAAAGACTTGAGTTCTCACCTGGTTAAATAATTGAGTTAGAGAACTGCTGATTCTATATAAATTGGATCCTAAACTGTGTGTTCAGGAGGAACTTGCATGTTAAATGCAAACATTTATTCCTGAGTGAACAGAGTTGTGTTCTGTGTGAAAAAATACACTGAGAAAATATTCTGAGGTTAGATTTTAGTGATACTGGTATAACTAATGGGACCTTAATGTTGTCTGGTCCGTTGTGTTTATGCGTGCTGCTGATCACGAGACATAAGCCATTAAGTAGTGAGAGTAGTAACAAAAACAAGGCAAATGATTTGATAACTTGAGAAGAGCAGGTATCTCATTCATTTTGGACTAGTGGTATAACTTAGTAATATTGCAAGTTTAAAAAAAAAAGCAGAAGTGGAGAACAAACTCTTAAATATATATACAGGGTTCTTAGGAAGCCATGCAGCACTGTACGGTATTTTAGGAGTACGTTAGCTACCAGGGTTGTTGTTTCTCCACTTGTATGTGAGAAATGTTCTCTACCAAGTTTGTAGAGCAGGAAAATCTTCTGGGTCTTTGGTGGCAGAGTTGTTGACGAGGGGCTGCTGAGAACCTGCCTCCCCCTGCCCCCAGCCCTGGTGCTGTAAGGACACACAGCCCAGTCTGAATTTCACTTCTGAACACATGCGTGCCAGGGGATGTCTTAAACATACACCTTAGCTGTCCATATTGCTGCGTGTCAGATGTGAAAGGAAAAATAAATGTGTGAAGCACCAGACAGAGAACACGAAACCAAAATCTGAGAACCACGTCTTCAAGCAGTCTGTTACCATGAATCCTGGACCGCATACATATGGGAACATGTATGTATGTTTTATTGTTGATCTGCAGTGTTTCCTGCAGGCAAGTAATCAAAGTTCAATTTCTAAATGGCAGTGAGTAGGGAAGCCATCATTTCAGATCACTGCTATTTTGGGCATGTGTAGCTCTTTGATGTCCGAATGAGAAATGGAGAAATATCTAAAATTAACAATGGAATATGTGAAATTAATGACGAAGTGCAGACCTTGGAGGAAAACAGGGAAGGCCAGCCACTAAATGTAGTTTGGTTTGTTCCCCTGAATTGTTATTTCTTAGGGTGAAGACGCAGAAAGAACACAAACAGTTGAGACTTTTAAATCCCAATTTAAGTTAATGCTATAGAAGAAACTTTGATTTAGGTATGTACATATGTATACATATAATCAAATGTAAATGTGAAAGTTAATACAGATGTGATTAGCAAAAGTTTTGTCATTGGCAGTTCAGATGCAACTAGGTTTAATATCTCCATGCCTAAATTTTGCTAAATCATCGTAGTTTTGCTGAATTTTTATAAAAATTGTTAAAGAATTAATGTTAGGTTGGAAAACAGAAAAGAGGAATTTAATCAATTTTGCATGTGAGAATGTATTTAAGTATTGTGTATCCAACAGCGATACCAGGGCGGCTTTACACGCTTCCAGCTTCGTTCCAGGATTATTTCTGGGCAGTCAGGTGCTATTTGGTGCAACAGGTTACCTGGGTTAATGGAGCTCAGTGCTGGAAGTACGATGCTGCCATAGCTATGGTGGGAATGTGTTCCCCTGAGCGGTACAACAGCAGTCTTTAAAAAGGTTACTTTGGCCATGCCTCTGGCAACGGAAAACTCACAGTGACTGTGGTCTTGATGGATAAAATACCGTTTGTGTCATGGTTGCATATAAAGCTTATAATTGCTGTACTCTCATCTAGAGTGCAAGATTCCTTTCCTAATCATTATTAGAAGCTGTCATTGGGGAAAAAAAAAACCTTACGTTCACGCCTAACTAGTTGGATTCAGATTTAATATGATGCAGTCTTTTATTCCTCTCTGGGATGGAAGATTTACTGAACTGATGGTCCATGATGGGCATTACTCACACTGGCAGAATTCAGTGGTCAGGTAAGTTGGATGAAGGATGAAGATCTCACTGTAGCTCTTCATTATTTTTCTCAGTCTGAAAAGACAGAGAGGTCTCGCGTTTGGAGAACTGAGAGTTGTGGTTCCTCCTTGGCCTAATAAAACATATATAATAGAAACAGAACTGTCTTGAAGTCTTTCTGTGGAAGAACTTGCAGAATATCACAAAGCTTTGTTCATATATGCAAGCATAAATGTGTATGAATGCTGAAAAACTGGAATGGGATGGTTGTACGTGACTGCAGCGGCAGAGTATTTGGGAGAAAGAACAATGAAGATAGCTCTATTTCTAGGACCAGTTCTAAGAAAAATGTTATCTTCTTCCTCTTCTTTCCAGCCAGATTGGTTTGGAAAAAAAAAGCCTCGAAGTCGTGCATTAGTTATATTATTTGGGATTATTGGACAATGTAGGTCTTGATTCTGTTTTCATAGCGGTTTATTTACCAAGTTACAACTTTATCAATAAAACAGGAATAACGTCCATGTTGCATTGTGAAAATAAGGTGTTTTTTAGAAATCTCTTCCCTGGTACATATACTTAAGCAAGTGCTTTCTCAGAACACGATAACTTCCATCACTTAAAAATTAAAATCTTTTAATGAAGTAGAGGTCCTCATTTCAGCTGATGCTCAGCATCATACTTCCTGTGTATCTGTTTGCCTTGACACTTACTTTACGTACAAATATTCCAGAAAACAAACAAAAAAGTAAAATCAGAAAGTAGTTGGACGTAGTGCATGTTTTATTCTCTGGTTATTCTTAAGGTTTATGCAAGGAATATGCCATGGTAAGACTTTGCACAATAAGTAATCCAGCAATATTCTGTGAAATTCTCTGTTCTGAGATTTCTCAGTTGAAATTTTTGCCATTCACCTTGTCTGTCTATTGGATTGCAGTTTAATAGAGTAAATTTCTGCTTAAAACTTTGTAAAGTTCAAGGTAAATTCAAGTTCTCCAAATAAACAGTATCATCTTGTTGGCTTTAGAGAATAATTTCTTCTCCTGATCTTAAAGAAAGCTTTTATAGGAAATATGCTTTTGTTATCATTAAGTCGGTTTTCTTTTTGGTTGTGATTTAAATGTAGAGGCAGGATTTATGGAAATGACTGTAGGGTAGTGCTGGCCTAATTAGTCATTATTTCTGGCAAGGCATACAAAATTGGTCTTTCTTGTGCCTAAAACTAATAGTGTGCTTTGTGTTTAATCTGTAGGTCTTTTGTAAAACAAATGGTTGTGCTAAGAAGTGCAAAATATACACATTTAAAGTCTATATAATATTATTTGGCATGCTGTTCCAGGGAGTCAGGTTTTTTGTCGATAGCTAAATTTATTAAGGTAGGCTCTCTCTCCCTGAGGAACTATATTTATCTATATCGTCTTAAAAACAATGTATTTTTTTTAAAGGAATAGTAGCTGAACTGGTATTTGCAGTAGCAATTTTGGAGTTGAACGTGGATTTTGTCCTAGCGTCTATTCAAGCATTAAATAGAAAACACTACAGTGCTTTATAAAAGTACTAACACCTATTACAAGGCTTTACAAAGAGTTTTAGCATTGTCAGTGTGGTATGTTCACTGTTTGGCTGAGTTATGGCTCTTACAGGTGGTTTTTTTGGCTTTATTGAGATGAATTGCCAGTAATTGGTATTTCACCCAGAAGTGACCCAGGTGACTTAGAGAATTCCTCCACCTTCTGCAGCCCTGTGCATGCGGAATGCTTTACTAATCAGGCTTAGGAGAGGGGCATTCGGCATGGTAAGGATTGAAAAGCTGCCTTTAAAAAAAAAATAAAAATAAAAAATCAGCATGGGCATGTGACATGAATGCTCCTCCATGCCTTATCCTCCCGCATTGTGGGAACACAGCTTTTACTACCCTCTGACGTCCTTAAGTACCACAGAACGTTGCTGGAGCACAGAGCTGCTTCATATGTTCCTTTTCATGAATCTGTTTCATGATTAAACTTTTAAGAGTCGCAACCCCCAACATGCAACTACAGTTTTCATGGTAGCTGTGACATTACTTTACTGTTCATGCTGTGAATTTCATTCCATAGTAAAATGAATATTATGTTGTCCTTTCAAGTTGGCTGTCAGCAGAGAGTGGAGGAGCTACACTTAGAGCATCTGTATGCAATCTTTGCGACAAGTAGGACCCTCTGGAAAGCTGTTACTGTTGGGGCAGAACTAATCATTCCATGTGAAATTATATAAGGAGAATTAGCTCCGACTCTACCTCATTTCCCTTCATACTGCTGTGAAAATAAGCTTGGAAACGTCAAACCTTCCCTCCTTATTTCTCTGTCCTGAGTACTTTATTAAGTACGTCTTTTTGTTAAGGCTTATTTCTTGTAGATGCTCTAAACAAAAATAACTACATATATTTCTAGTTGCTGATGGGATGAGCATCCTCACCCAGTTTGGCAGCTTTAGGTTTCCTTCTCGGGATGGGAGTTCCAGGTTTAGTTGCCGTTGCCTTCTCTGCGCTTTGACTTTATTTCCCCAGTGGATCATTCAGAGTACTTCACATTTAAGGTAGCATGCTTGATGTGATGGAAAATTGTCAATCACAGGCTGCCTTGGCTACTTGGAAAAAAGAGATATCAAAAGCCTGCTCGGAGCTCTGAGGAGCAGTAAAGTCACCTGCTGATTTGCCTGGCAGGGGCCTCAACTCATACAGCCTTTACGTTTAGAAAAGAAAACACAGATCTCTGGAGGTCAGCCAGTCTACGCTAAAGCCCTGTACCATGTGCATGAGTGCCTGTCGTAAAGCGAGACAGTATGTATGGACAGTTTCTGACATGTTCACCTTACCACGTCTTAAAAACAACCAATGAAGGTTGTAACCCCTCTATAACCTAATCCGTTGCTTAACTCTCCCTGGAGGTAATGTATTTCTTATAATGTCTATTCTTTTTTTTTTTTTTTTTTTTTTTTTATCACATTTCTTTTTTTTTTTTTCCTAACCACTTAAGGTTTTTGTGTTCCCACCCCATGCCCTGGATATTGCAGCAGTGGGATATGATCATCATTTTTGTAACTGCTGTTAACATATTTTGAAGCCTGTGCCCTCTTTCTTTAGTTATATAACTAAATAAATAAATAATAAATCTTACCATCTTTTGCATAGGACACTCCTGTTAATACAGATTTGAATGAAATTTTCACTTTTTGCATTCAGTTCAGGACTAAATCCCCAGGTTTGGTTATACAGCTTTATTGCTTAGTCCTGCTTTTTTCAGTTCTGACTCTGCTTCCCAGAATGCTTGCAGACCTTCCCAGGTAACTATAAAATTTTCCAAGTGTATTGTTCATCATCTAAGTAACAAATAAAAATATTAAATAATCCTGCACTGAAAATGCAGTCTTCTAGAACTCAGTTTAGATGTTTTTTTCAGTTTGACAGCAAACTCTTGTTAGCTAATATGAATGCTTTTTTAAAATCAGTTCTGCCCAGTCTGCACTCCTTTTTCCTTCACAATTGGAAAATTTCTGAATGCTTGCAATTTTCTCAGTAAAAGAGAAGACTGTAATTATTCAATGCAAAGACCAAGAGAAAAAAACAAAAAGCTGACTGTGGTAAGAGTCCTGCAACCATTACCTTGGTACAAACCAGTTGTTGAAGATGGAAGCACAGAGTGGCTGAGGTGGTTGGGTGCTCCAGCCACTTCATCGTCTTCATGGCCCTGGGCTGGTCTTGCTCAAGGGTCTCCACGTCTGTCTTGGGCTGGAACTGGAGAAATTGTCTGACATCTTGTAGCTGTAGGTGTGCAGGGAGGGAGTGTTTAGGGAGGTAGAAGAAAAAAGCTTTGAGAACATTCACAGTGGTCTGCACACCTGGGTCAGCAGATGGTTCTTCAGAAAGGTGTGTGAAAATCATCTGTAATTAATTGTATAAATATAGATGTGTGTGCTTATGTGTCTGAGTACCTTGAGATGCATCCTTTCTGGCTATTAGAACAACACTTAAAGAATAGTCTTTGATCAAACAGATGTAAATATTTGAAGTCAGTGTTAGTTTGTGAGTCATGTAGAGAAGGCGGGGGGAAGGTATCTACTTCAAAACCTTTTTATTTGCTTGCTATTTGCTTGGAACATAATCTGCAGGCATTTTTCTTTTATGTTAGTGTTCTAGCACACGTGATGTGATTAGAAACAGTTTATCCTATCCTCTGCATGCAAGTTTCCAAAAACTAAGCAACTAAGAGATGCTGCTGGTGAGTCAGTAGTATGAAGGACAATGGCTTACAGTTGAGGCAGATGTGATTGCAACATCTGTGTCCAGGAAAGCTGCAGTATGATCTGCCTGCTGTCTTCAGGATTTCTGGGCTTCCAGAAGTAGCAGTGGTGCAGATGAGACGTGTCCTTTGAGGCTTTCCAATGCTTCTGCTTAGATTGTAAAGTTCTTCCTTATTAGGCCCACAGGAAGCACTTCTCCTGTAGCGCAGCCAAATTGGTATCATTATTAAATACTTCTTTTCAGATTCTGATGGTAGCTCTTCTCTGTGGTGGCAGATTTGGGAAGAAGAGCCTCTATGATTGCCTCTGTGTTCTGTCTAGCTGAGTGTGTGGCCTCTCCATCTAACTGCATGGTAATTTCTGACTTGGAAGCTGTGATGGGATCCAGTGAACAGTTTTATAGGACTGTTCAACTTTTTTCCTTAAATTGAGCTCTTTGAAATTGATGCTAAAAATACGTGCCTTCTAACCTGGGAGCTCCATTGGAACATAAGCTAGAATAATGGACTTTTTTTTTTTTTTAAAAAAAAAAAGCCTTGCCATCAGAAAAATTAAAATTCTTTTTTTGAATTATTCTCCCCTTTGTCAATTGTGTTCTTGCAAAATGGGTCTTTGCCCTCAGTTTATTCCCAGTGCAGCAGCTGCATTTGTTTCTGGGTTGCGTAAATCCTGCACATCCCTCTCTGGGTTATTAAGAAAATTCTGCCCTTCTCCGTCATCTCCGAGCAGTAGCCGTGTGTCTGCTTGCTGATCTCAGGACCCTCCTGCTTCCGTCGGGGCTCCTGCTTGCTGCGCTTCGCCTCCGCTGTTGCATCCTGCTCTCGAAGGCTGTGCCAGGTGAGATGTGCTTGCTTTTCTTTCCCTTTCAGGAAAGCTCCTCTGACCCGTCGTGTGGCGTGGGGGAAGAGGCGAGCAGGTGGCCTTCCTCTGCTCCAGCTGCAGCCTTTCCAAAGGGACTGCGCTTCCACAGCCAGCGGCAGGTGAGACAGGTACGCTCTGGGGGAGTTCAACAGAAAATACATCAGAAATGGAAAGATACACTACTGTAAGCTCAAGGGTATGTTCCGCAGAAGCAGCAGCCTGTAAGTAATATACTAAAAGAGGAACTGGATGAAACATGAAGACAAGTTCCAAATGAGAAAAGCACGTGGTTTGCATTATTTCCTTCATGCTTGGTTTTCATTTTGGTGTCATCATAACACAAATGAATATGCTTTTTCCCTCAAAGTAGTGTTTAAAACATGATTACCCGAATATTTATGTTGTTTAGTGTTTAGAAGTATTTGAACAGTTGTATTCTTTATCAGCTAGCTGTTCATTGAATTGTTCGTAGAGTTATTTTGGAACTCGATCAGTGTCTTTCATTGCAGACTATCCTGAAAGAAGTTCTTAAGCATTATGGATGTTTTAATAATATTACATTTAAAAATGTAAACTGTGAAAATGTAGTTATTAAATTCTGTTCAAGATGCAAAATCTGTCCTGTTTTCTAACATTAATTATGCAAGTTTGGAAGTCCCAGTTTCATTTAAAGGTAAGGCTCTTTATTTGTAAATAGCTGCTAAAATAAATTACCAGTACAAGAAAACATTCTACTAATAAGTGAGGGATGCCTGGAGTTGGCTCTACTAACGGAGAGAATTTAATTCATCCATCATCAGGGATGATGTTTCTTAGCAACACAAAGTATTTTCACCCGGGGCGCTTTCACGAACTTTCACATTTTTCTTCAAATACAGCCGTTGTAGTATTTTATATGACCCAAAGTTCGTCCATCTGTCCTGAAGGTCCCAATGCTTTTCCATTCCCTCCAATGATCAAATGATCTGATGCATGTTTTTTTCAGCTTAATGATACACAAGTTGACTAGAGAATCATTTCGCATGTCAGATTTTCCAGAGGGTTCTGGGAAGTTATTTCGTGCTCTGTATAGCAAAGCTAAAAGTTATTGAGAATGTGTTACAGTTTCATAATAAAACAGATACAAAAAATATTGGCTTGGGAACTAACTAAATGCTTTCTGATAGCCATAGCCTCAAGGGGGATACTTGGATCATTTGTAATAAAGGGCTATCTTTGATATCTTTCGGTGAATTGACTAGTATTCTGTTTAGATCATAATTTATGAAAAAACTGGCTTGATACACTATGTTACATTATCAAATTGTTTGGGTGCAAGAATTGCCTTAATGTATGGGCAGGATTTTCAGCGCTTATTCTTTTAATGTGCTCTGTCTGAAGTCAGAGGAAGCTGTTGATTCATTAAGACTTTACCTTTATTTCTTAGTTTCCATTTTTTTGAACTGATTTGATCAGTGTACTTACAGAATTGCTGGGGAGATTTGGCTTGCTGAAGTAACGCCTTCAGGTATGTAACAAGTGTTACTCGGTACTGAGAACAAGCATCTTACAAATGCAATGTCTTGTTTTGCTTTGAGAAATAATACATTTTAGATTTTTTTGGTAAACTGCTCTGAAAACTTCTGTAATTCTGTGATCTGCTGTGGTGACTAAGCCCCTACTTATATCTTGCTTTGAGAGGAAAAGTTTTAGTGGTTATAGGATGAAAGCTTCTTTATCAGCCGTGAGTAGTGATAAGTGTTTGCAAAATTTTGTGATGAGTTAACTACTACGCAGCTTAATTCACAAATAAATTGTACAGAAACCATTTTAAATAGTGGCAAAACAAATCTACAGAAATACTGGTTTGATTCTTCTTTGTAGTTCAAAAAAAGTTCTGCATTGCAGCTAATGTCATCTTAGCTTTGTTTTACTAGAGCTTTCATATACCTACGTAAAGTCTTTGTACATATGGGTATATATGGAAAATGAATTGGTAGAATTACTGGGATACTGTTATATGAAGGTTTTATTAACAGTGTTTTAGAGTGTATGTATTATAATACTTAGGGAGTGCTGAGAGCTGCCAGCAAAGTCCACGCTCACTTCGTAAATTAGCTAGATATGTTTCCATAAAGATGATGACATCTCACAAGTGAACTCGCTAGTAATTCCTGTGCGATTTCAAGCTAAATGGCTCTGGGTTTCTAGTTGGTGTTTCTAGTTCAGGGATGTTTAATCATACATCCAAACTTGGACATCTTGTTTAAGGTCTTTGATATTCAGGGTGTTGCAGTGTAGATGTTTTCTGCCCTGGTATTAGTATCCAGCATGTTGCAAGGTCTCCAGGTGTTTCTTAGACTCTGGAGAATCACCTGACTTGAAAGCTTCTTTCATTATCCTACAGGTAACAGTATCTGAAAAAAGAAGGAAAGAAAGAAAAGCTTAGCTAGCACCAGGAACTTTAGTCTTAATGTATTGAATGTGAACTCTTTGAAAACTACAGCAGTCACTTACACCTGAGGTTACCTTACCTGCATGTTTGAGCCTTCACAGCTTGCAGAAAGGTCAAGACTCCACCCGTTCCTTCTCCTGCAAGTTTTGTTGCACGTGATGATAGACCACCTGCACTTCCACCTCTGCGTTGGCCTCTTCTTCTGAACTTCATCTGGGAAGCTCCAGAATCAGAGTGGTTTCTCCTTACCCCTTTGGGCTCTGTGTAGAAAATTCATGTTCATAGGAGCAGGTCAAGTTTGCAACCCTAATGGCTCCTTTGGGTAGTTGTGCGGTGCGATGTCCTAGACATTTGCTGAACGTCAGTGTTTGCATTGCAGTAAAATATTATAGCAATGTTCACACCTTAGACATGCGTTAGCATCTCTGCATGCAGTATTTTGCCCTGTAAGGCTGTGTGTATAAAGATGGATTTTAAGCTTGTAATGTATTTTTCAAAAAAGTTGATTTTAAGATTTTTGAATAGTAAAATCCCCTCATAATTGAGCCTTTATTCGTCCAACTGTAAAACCAATGTCTAAATTTACAGAACTTTACAGGGGAGAAAGACTGCAATAGGCAAGAATGCAAAGCCTGTTTAATGAGAAACCAACCCCCCCAAATACTGCCTAGAAATTTATGTAAAATTCCTGCTTCTGTCATGTTCAAGATGCTGGGCCCTAAAGCCATTTAGCACACATTGGCAATATCCAGTCTCGGGTATCAGAACAGTTTAATTTTTGGGGAGGCTTTGGGGTAGAGAAATGAGGAATTCTGCAGGATTCATAAGAAAAATGCAGCTACATGCTGTGAAGTATTGGAAGCAGTCCTGGCAGAGATGCATCAGTCCAAGATGTCAATCCAAGATTGACAAGAGAAGGGAGTGCTCCTGATCATTTCCCCTTCCNATATAAGATAGCAGAATGTCTATTTAGAATAAGCCAATAATAAGAAAACAGCATCCGAGAATGCTGTGCTGAAGACAAAATTGACTACCGAATATTACTTGTAGGCCGCAGTCTCTCCCCAGCCCTAAGGAAGCAGCCACTGCAGTCCGTACTACTGCAGCAGGGGCTTTTGCTTGCATTCTATACCAGTTCCTGTGGTTAAGTATATAGATATGAAGAATTGATGAAAATAATTTTTTTGAAGGTAGTAAAAGTTCTTGAGTAAGTCTAATAAATAGATAGGGATAACTTGTAATGAGGAACACACAGTGGTGTCAGAACTGTTGTAAATTTTCCAAAACTACTTTTCATCTTCACCCATCCATGATTCATATAAAGAACATTCACTTTATGGCCTGCAGCACGATACAAATTGTGCTTTGCTAGCTTTTGGTTAAAGCGATGAACATATTATTTGAGTTTTAGGAAAGACAATTTGAAAACATACTATATTTAGGATAAAGTCTTGAAGTTACAAGAATAGTGTTGCTGTTGTTGCATCTTCTAATGTTCATGTGCAAAGAATGACGTGATCAGAGTTGTCACTGGGAACATTCAGTTTTTCTTGCAAAGTATTTTTGGGCAGCTCTTGTTTGAGGGAACTATGTGATGGGATATAAAAACTAGTCTAAGAAATTACCACTTACGTTAAAAGGCCATATATAATTGTTTAGATGCTATTTTTGCAGTTAGTCTCTGAAAAAATGGCAGAGGTGAGTGCAAACACGTAAGCTAAAGTATTTCTCAAGGTTGTAGCTTGGTGTTGGGGTTCTCATCATTTAACATACCTGTGTCATTTGAGAGTCTCATGAACTAAATTTTATTCTAAAAGGGCCTGGACACAGTCATGAATGAGCAGTCAGATGTCCTCTGCACATAGGCTTTCTCTTATGTATTGTGTTTGCATGTAACTCATACTGTCTGAGAGTTTGCAGGAAAGCAGATGGGTTATGGTTACATTCAGTCCCTCTCTCCTACACAGTGCTAATGCACATTTTTATGTTGTCAACAAAAGTTATAAATTTTCTAAATTATTGAGATTTATTTCCTAGTACATTAAAGTGTTACAGGGTATTGGCTCTCTATTTGCTGTTTTACTTCTAAGTCTCCATTTTGTGTGCGTATTTTATTTCTCTGGCCCCGACTTGAGACGATCCTAGTGAGTGTGGGTTTCAGAGCAGTAAAACACACTACTGCAAGCAGCTTGTTCTGCTGAGCAGGTTAAGGGGAGTAATGGATGTGGGAGAGGCTGAATCTCAAATGTTAATAAAATTGTTTTGACGCACAGTGGTATACTGTGTTATCAAGAAGGAGGACCCTGCTTCTGATTAGGTCCTGCCGTTTTACTTTCTTACTTTGGAATGAAAGCCTGTCCGAAGTAGATGTTTGACGCTGCCTGAGGACTTAGTTAGTCGTTCCTGCGATCAGGAGTGCAGCTGGGTCCTTAAATTCCAGTCATTCAGGAGGCATGGAGAGAAAATACCCTGCACGACTTCCAAGATTTTAATACAAAATTTAAAGTATCAGCACTGATACTTAGTGGCTGCCTACCAATAACATTGCTTTCCAGTGAAGAGAGAAGAATCCATTTTTAAAATATCTGCTTTTTTCTTTTTTTTTTTTTTGCTGTTTTTGTTGGCCAAGCTGTACTTTTGGTTTATGATGGGCTGCTTTCACTGAACCGATGCCACACAACTGAGCCAGGCACAGTTCTTGCGCTTCCTGCTGTAGCTGTCTGTCTTTTCCAAGCTTTGCATTACATATAAAGTGAGAGGGTCAAAATTTTTGAATTGTCAACTTGCCAGTGTGAGCCTTCAATCCTGCCCTCCCTCCCCTGTGCTTTTATTACCCTAATAACCACTTTCCCACATACACTTTCATGCAACTTGTTTACAGTTTTTCATAACCCCTGCTTTCATCAGTTAACTACCTTCGGCCAGTGAAGTTTGGGTTCAGTGATATCTTTGTCCTAACAAAATATGAGGACGCTTATTTCCACGTTAACATGCTTTCCAGGTTTTGGAATTCTCCTGCATTTGCTTGGCAAAAATGTTGTTTGACTCTGTTCTTTTACTTTTGTGTTCCCTACCTGCTCTAAACCTCTTTCTCTATGAACTCCTCATATTCTCCCTTATTTTGAAAGTTGGCACGTGAATCTGTCCTGTTCAGAGGAAGCAGTTTTGTTCTTAATGCAGTTTCAACATGTCAGAAAAAAACATTGAGCTGCTTGTCATGAATTTTACTTAATTGGATTTTGATTAAGGAAAAAATTTGGATTATCTTCAGATCATTCAGGAATTTAAGTAAAAATACTATGATTTGGTAAGTTCTGGGAGCACTGTGTAGATTTTTAAAGCCTTTTGCCCTGTTTGGTTTTTTTTTTTTTTTTTAAATCTATTTTATTCTGAGAGGCTACTGTAGAATATGGGATTTACCCCGCCTTTACAGTGCCTGGCAGTGTAGCGTCAGGTAGCATCATGCAACTTGAATGGCATTCGGGTTCAAGACAGTTGCAACCCACACCTCTCCCCTGCCCTGAGAATAAATAAATACATAAATATATATATATAT
>VXAA01006756.1:250966-266182 GCA_013399115.1 Anseranas semipalmata | reverse complement strand
ATATATATATATATATATATATATATTTGTATTTGTCAGTATTGCTATTTTGTAACAAGGACTGGTATAACTAAATAAGTCTTTTTCTCAATGTAAGGTATGTTTGAAATAGGAGTGATGTGGGAGGCTGCTGCCTAGTTCAGTGTAAACTGAACTCTAGAGTAAACACTTCAGAGCACTCCATGGAAACTTCATGGGCTTAGATGCTGCATTATGAGTATTTGGTCCAGTTTTCATGTTCTAGAAGAGAATTAATAGTCTTGAGAAGACTGTCTTTCTCCGTGGGACAGCTAACATAGCTGTGGCTTGTGGTAAAAATGAATAACACCTACCAGTTAGGCAGCTGGCACTCGGTACCTACACTTTCCCTTCCATACTGTGTGGTTTAGTGTTTTTTGCATTCAAGGCAGGCTACAGTGAAGCTTGTTTGATGAATTGCAGTTTGTCTCATGAGCATGATGCTTTGAGAATGAGAACGACGACTGAGCACTGGGTGACTTCTTTCTGATTCAGTTAGAAAGCCTTCCATTATAAATTAGTTTCAGGAACGAGCTATTGGTAAATTTAAAAAAAAAAAAAAAAAAGAGCATTCTTAAATAGCTACAATAGAATCCCGTTTACACAAACAAAAACAAGAACGTATGTAGTTCTGTGCTCAGCGTTAATGATCTGTATTTTAAATGAAAGGTTGACCTTTTAAGGACCTTTTCTGAAGTAAAGAAGAGCCTGATCTGTTTCTCCCACAGCTGGAAGGGCATGGGGAAATTTGGTTGATCTTATTTTTTTTAGCAACGCTATCACAGGGAATGATTGGGCCAGTTGCTGAGATTGTAGAGGACTGCCTGGCCCCAGGCATCTTTAACTATGTGCAAAGACTGATTCTGCTTAAGCCAAAAATTACGAAATGCACAAGTTTAGGCTGAAAATTGATTCAGGTCAGGAAAAACTGGATCCTTCCCACTGACTTAAAGTGGGTAACTAGAGACTTTCGTGTGATGGTTCATATAAATCTAAGTGAGTGGACATTAGATTACACTTTCATCATTGTGATTTTCACTTGAATTGCTTTCCATGCGTAAGCATTTGACAGTATTGTATTTAACTGCAAAGATAATATTAGCGTGGTATATTCCAAATTTATATATTATTTATTTTACTGTGGTGGTCTAAATCTCTACAAGTTGAAAAGTTTGAGGCAGGAAGATAGATGATCAAAAGCTTGGACGTTCTGCATGGGGAATTTGTGTTTGGATTTTTTTTTAAATCTGATGATCTAGTTACCCAGAAATAAATCATGCTTTTTACTGCAATGAGTCTATTTAAAAGTCTGTTTTTACTTCACTGTAAATCTATTTAAAATACCTTATGTTAAATAATGTAAATGCTTTCTTGCGGACAAAACCTTTCTGCCAGCTCTGTTGTATAACTTCATTTTAAGCCAGTTTTCTGCTTCCGCACTCCTACTTGTTGTGTAATCTGTGGTGTACAAATAATTAAATATGTCTAGTCTTAAACGTTTGGATAGTATCATTGAATTCATGGAGATAGCTTACAGTTTGGGTCCTGGGATGTGGGACTGGGACTTTGGACTATTTGCAGTTGTTTTAAAGGTTGAATGCTCTGCTAACAACCCTTTTTCAAAGAAAGCCTCAAGATTTGCTTCTAGCATCAAAATAAGAGACAAAGGTGCTGTCTTTAAATGTTTTAAATACTGTTGAGATCCATGGAACGGTTATGTTATGGTCAAACGGGCAGGGGTCACTTGTCAGAACTGAAAGATCTAGAGAAACACGATGATAGGAGCTGTGGTTGTGTATTCAGTGGATCTGTAGAAAATGCAAAGCTTGAACATGGGGAAGAGGTTGAGAATGTGTCATTGTGGGCCAGCCCTCCTGTCCTTGTCTACTGTAGTTCCTAAATGGATCAAAAGATCTGTGAATACATATGTGTGGAGGGAGTATATGGACTGCGATGTTATACGTGCATGCATACATACATATGTAATGTTGATGTCTGAATGGGTGACGATGCTGTCCAGGATTATGAAGTTAGCGTTACTTACTCAACCCCAGTGCTTTTTTTTTTTAACATTACTGTCAGTGTTCAGCTACCATGAGGAGATGATGGGTTTCACAGTGTAGCATGGAATAATTGCCATGACCCTCTGTTGATGCATCTCATACAGCCATCCCTATTGCTTGTCTCTGTTGCTTCACTCTCTGCTTTTGCATTACTGTGGGATCTGGATCTGTGCTTGATTTAAAGTCAATAAAAATCCTATCGGAGTGTCTGTTAGTGTTGAAAGTCTCTAATGACTCCTGGTATTTTTTTTGGCAGAATAGCTTAAGAAATGAGATCTGAAATCTGACTGGGATTTTTGAGGGGGAAAAAGAATCCACATATTTTCATTGTTAGTGGAAACTGTTAATGAGAACCTCAAAGATAAACCCCAAGGGACATCCTCTTTAGGTTGTCCTCAGTGTATTTGGTCAAGAAA
Source organism: Anseranas semipalmata (assembly GCA_013399115.1). Classification (NCBI taxonomy): domain Eukaryota; kingdom Metazoa; phylum Chordata; class Aves; order Anseriformes; family Anseranatidae; genus Anseranas; species Anseranas semipalmata. The sequence continues at coordinate 263,685 of VXAA01006756.1, read as the reverse complement.
GGAAACAATTTAAGGAATGTGACATGCGGTTCGCGATGCAGAAAAAAAAGCTTCTGTATGCCTAATACATTGGAAAACATTTGTTCAAGAGCATGTCTTCCATGTGCAAGATTTACCCTGTAGTAGTATTAAGGTCAGTATCTACGTAGGTTGTCTCATACATATTGAATGTGGTGCCTGAGGTCAGCTTTGACTTGTGAATGCAACTTTAAGGAATGTTTGGTTTGGTCCTGCTGAAAAGCATCTAGGTATGTTGTTTGTTTAGAAACTTACTTACTCCTGCTCTTCCTGCACTTGTTTTCAGTTCCTGAATAACAAGTAACAATTCTAAATGAAACATGGTGTCCTGCTTAACAAGTAAAGCTTGTGGAAATAATCCATATGTATATACTTGTTGACTGGTTCTCTTTTAAGTGAGCTGGTATCAATTTTCAGATAAACATTTTCTGTTCTAGATATTTGGACAGACTTTTCTATTCTTTGCTAAACCCTGGTGTGAAAAATGTTGTCAATTTTATGAGAGTAAAGGCTTGTATTGCTAATTGAGAAGTACTAGAGAGTCTGTGATTCAGAGAGGGATTATCAAAATGCTGTCACGTAAACTTCATATGAACTCAGGTTCTGGATCCAGTGGGGCAGTTCCCGTGTCCCTCTATTTCTCTGAACGTACCAGCTGGAATCTTTACTACCTGAAAGGTCTCTGTGCTTCATCATGTGTGAACTGCCATTCTTCTGTATCATTGCTTGATAGCCTTTTCATCAGTCCTTCAGAAGTACTGGACTGCTTAATGGGTGAGAATAAAAATAATGCCTCCTTTCCTGTCCCGTCATTGCTCGAGTTTTCCATCATCAGGGTTTCCTGCTTGTGCCATTCTAGGCGGTGAAGGGGCGACTTGGACTCACCTAGCTGGTCACATTGCCTTGCATGGCACCGAGGTGTTCGTCGCGGTGAAGGGGAGGGGAGCGGGTTATTTGGGAAGCCGCTTCTCGTCTTCAGCGTTTCTTTAAACAAGTTAACTCCCAGTGGCTGCTGCTTTCAAATGGATATGTTCAGCTCAGTTACGCTATCAATCATAACTTTCTTGCTGCCTTAATAAAGGTGTTTGTGGAGGGATTACTCTTTAAATATTGCTTGGCTGTCCTGGACTGAAGGATTTCTTGTGCTTAAACCTCAAAAATTATGACTTAGTCATAATGAACCACAGGCCATCCAGTGCTCCAGTGTTGCTTACAAATGGGATCAGGTGGTATTTCAACAAAAATGTTACCAACTGGCTTTAAGGATTCTGCCTAAAAGTTACAGCTTACAGCTTTATGATATTACATAGATAATGAAGAAAACTTAACTAGTGTTTCTTGTATGTCATATTACTTCAAAATTAGATTTGTTATAGGTATATTATGATTGGCAGCATTGCAACTCAGAATGACTGATGCCTGGAAGTAAACATCTACTGAACATGTTTGGTGTGATCTGTGATGGAACTGAGCTGGAAGTAATCCAATGCTTATTCGAAAAAACAAACAAACAAAAAACCAAACCACATTATGTGAACAATGGGGAAAAAAAAAGGCGAGTCATCAAAAATAAAGGTGCAGCTATCTCCACTGTTCTGTTAGAGAATTCTCAGCTCCTGGAAACTGAATCTTGGCAAATAGTAGATGCCAAGGACGGAGAGCCAGAGATCATGTAGTCATAATGTTTTAAAGATATTTTCCAAAAGTTTTTGCCCACTCTGAAATAATTTCTTTAAATGGATCTTAGCCCGAGAACTCATATATTCAGCAGTGTGTAAGTTACGCTGTGAGTTTTACAGGGTTTCTAATGCCCTGTTGGAGGGTGGGGTTGCTGTAATTATTATTATTATTTTTTTAAACTTTATGAGCATTTTATATAATGATGTTCCTGTCATGCTTTTGGCTATGAATCAGCAAAGCATTTATGTGCATGCTTTAATTGAAGCATGGAGTTGTCTCGCTGTGCAAATGTTGAAGTCAGTGAGACTATTAATTAAAATTAAGTATCTGCATAAGTGCTTTTTCTAAAAATAAGTTGCTTCATAACAGCTTTGGGCCATATTGGGGAGGAGGGGTTATTTTTTCAAACTTTGAAAATAGGTATATGATTCTCTATGAGTTGTACTGTGATGAAACTTCACAGCAGTACCAGAGGGCGGAATGGTCCTGGAACATGGAGTAAGCTTTCTAGCTCCTAAGTTGTCACCTAAACTGCCTTATTATTTTTTATTTTTTATTTTTAAATAGAGAATAAAACTGTTACAGTTTTCTGTATTGCACAGGGAATGGCATGAAGGAAAACTTCAGGAAAAGTTACTGCTTAAGCTACTGCTGTAGTGGAAGCACACAAGCTAGATTTCTATAAAGCAGTCAGTTCATCATCTTGCTTACTGTGTGCCTGGCTACACATCCATTTTTCTTCCATCAAATAAAATCTTGCATCATTTAGTTAAAATCAGTACTTCTCAGTGTGAGACTTCTTAGCTAGTAGTGGTGTGTCATCTATGTTTTCTATCTGTAGTCAAAGGTGTTATAAGTATTTCAAGGGTTTTGGAAAACACTGAACTGTGTTTTTTCCTCTATGTATTAAACAATTTACAATACAAATCTGCTGTACAATTTGCTTTACAAAATTATCTGGTTAATTAATTCTCACAGCACCTTAGTGAAATACTGAACTTTTATCTTCTAAGTCTGGGTCTTTACCAGACTCCCTTTTAGGTTTTTACCTATTTTCAGATTTCTTTTTAAAACAGACTTCTTGTTACAAGCTCCAGTACTCCACACTCCAACAAAACAATAAATTAATAGAGGAGGGAAGAAATCACTGGAAACACAGAAAAGGAGAACGTGTGTCAAGCTGGTGTGTGCTGTCAGGTTTCTTACTGCACCTCAGCTGTCTCTTCTTGTTGCATTGATTTTTAAGACCTTTCAGAGATGTCTTTTTGCAGGGGTGTGTGTGTATAAATATATATAGATAAAGCACTGACCACATTCTTATGCAGGAAATGATAATAAGAGACTCTAATTTACGTGATGTGAGCTGGGAAGAAACATCATTTGCCTGAGGTCATACGGTATTTGAAGTAAGATCCAGAGGTAGAACGCAGGTGTTCTGTGACCAGAAGATGATGCTTGTGAGGTGCTTCAGCGTGATGTGTTGATGTCCCCAGGCTGTTGGTTTTTACTGCTGCACTTCTTAGTATTAATCAGTATTATTTATTTATTAGTAATAGAAATTGAGAATCAAATTGCATATGAATACATTTCACATGCTTGGTGAAAATCATATGGTGGTTTCTAAAAATGGGGCTCTGAAGATTCCTACTTTACATCGTTAATTAATACCGGGGGAGGGAGTTTACTTCGTTTGTTTGGTGTCAGTGCTAAAAGTTTCTGTAAAGCACTGTCCAATGAACCCAAAGTAAAATTTACCTTGTTTGGGGAAGAAAGACCCGTGTAGCCATCTTTACTGTTCACATGTCAGTTACTCTTTATTGCTTTTTAAATTTGATTTCATTGTAGTGTAGTGAGCTTTTCAATAAACATAGTGGTTTCATTTATATAACACGAGAATTATTGTTAATGCACAGTTTCATACTGCGAATTAGGTATGTAATATTGTGTCCAGTGGGATCCTGTATCACAAAATTTGCATAGTTATAGTTCTAGTGACATCGTATCTCATACGAAGAACCTAGGGACCTGATACAATATCAGTAAAACTGTCTCATAGGTATGATTCAAACAGTTTTATTAGCAACATATGGGGTATGAAGGAGCCACAGAGGGTAGTTTTGAGTGTAAGGGTGCTGGCCTATCTTTTTCAGCATGTAATTATATCAGTCCTCTTCTATGGCATTATTTGTTGCTGCCCTGGGATTGCTGAAAAATAACTACTAATATGGTGACACAAAGGATCAGAATAAATTATAATTGTTGACTTTACAAGAAATTCATTGGCAAAAAGGCTTACTATCCTAAGCTCAGATGTCATTTCTGTTTCAGCTTCGTAGCTAAGCTACATCTGCAAAATAATATCTTTTTGAAAGTCTTAGGGTTTTCTGGCGGTCTCATTCTCTTGCAGTGCATTCTTTTGTGACCTGGAAGATACAAGGCAGGAACTTCTTTTGGCTACATTTTAGTTTTTAATCTTAAACAAGGAGGGTGCATTTTGTTAATTGGTATTAGGATATTGGAAACTTGTTACCCAAATGGAGCACGTTGTAATTAGTCATCTTCAGATGACTTCATCATTTAAATGGTTGACATTAAAACCTAGCAAAAGTATAATTAGACTGTAGTAGTGCTCCTTTTAGTGGTACTTTTTAATATCACGAATATGATTTTAAAATCATTTTTACATGTTGTGGGGAAAAAAAAAAGATAAAAGTTTAGAGGTTTAATGTTTCTGGATTTTGGTAGCTGGCTACTGAAGACCACAGTGTATATACACATAGCTAGTACAGAAATGTGCTATTTACTATTTCCATGATAACTTCTTAAAATGCTTGTGCTTTTAAAAGCACAGGGCTGAGCGAGGCACTCACTTTTGCCTCACTAAAGCCAAGATGCATAATTTGTGCCTTCCCCCTCTCACGCGTTGTCAAAGGAGGAAATTTGTTTAGTTTGATGTGATTTATTTTTTTCCTGATAAATCTTGACTAGCTAGTCATCTGAGTGTGTGCAAATAGATTGTTTAATCAGTTGTTTTGGGAAACTGTTGGTATGGAAGCAAGTATTGCTTGTCTGCAATGCTATTCTTTCTCATTGTTCTTCTCTTTTGGGGTAAGTTTTGTTTGTGCTAGCACTTCCTGTCTTTGGGAGCTTTTCTGTCTTCCATTAACTTTTGAAGCTAATTGCAGGTGCTTCAGGAACTATTTGAACTAGTTTCTGTAGTACTCAATGGTAAAAAGACCTCAGACTTTGCTGATTGGACTTTGAATTTTGAAAAAAAAAAAATCTCAAATCGTATTTCTTCCCTGTCTCTTTGAAAGCTTGGATTGGAAGCTCTCTGCCAAATTTATTGCTTTTGAGCATCGTAAGTTCTTCCACGAAGACTGAAGTGAAAAAGAATTACACCTTGCCATTTTCAGAAATAGGTAGAAACACATCATCTAACTTGGCAAACAAGAAGTGAACGGATACCAGCTTTTAGGTACATAAGCAACCTAGTCTTCTGATCTTTGTATTTCATGCAGCTACTCCTCTGATTCCAAGGCAACCATCTACAGGGTGAAATGGTCATTTTCAGTGTTTCCTAAGAACAGTCAGCTATTTCCCTTAGACATCATTAAGCATAAACGTGTAATATTTTAATGTATTTTTTTTGCCTTTGTAATGTAATTTTGCTTTTTGCACGCTTTATTATAGTGTTTTCTCCTTTCCCATATCACTTTTTGTTTGGAATAGAAACTTCACACCCACTTTGCTAAAGATGCTAAAGGAGTGATTTCTAAAATTAACTATTAAATAAAGAAATAATATAAACAGATCTGGACATCACATCATAGGGACTTTAGAGAACTGTCTCAGGAGCCTCTAGAACCACTCATGTTAATTGTTGCATATCTTGTAAATGTGTTTATTTCAAAGTACTGGAAGACTTCCAAAAAGTTCCTGTATTTAAAAGGGCAAAAAGGATGTTGCAGTGGATTTAGCCTGGGACAAAATAAAGTAAAGGGTAACCTGGACTTCTGTCAGTGAAGGCTTAAAAGCTAATAAATAAATAAATAAATTAACGTGACTCACTATGGTTTTGTGATAGAAGGCTTTGTGAGACAAAGCTGTTGTATTTTTTTAATAGGATTATGTGTCTGGCCTATATTGCTATATTAAACTATTTTTTTTTAATGCTTTAAATCATAGCAACACAATATTTGGATATAAAAACTTGGATTATATGGAACTGAGATACAGGGAAGATTAAAAATGTCCTGTTGCTTTAAGTGCAACTTTTAATGGGATGAGGAAGACCTACAACTCGTGCGTCTCCAATGTGTGTGTAGCCCGGTAACGTTTAAGCAGCAGTTCTGATGGTGGTTTAATTTTTGCTGCTATATTTTTCAGATGATGTGGATGATAGTTAGTCCCGTAGTTCAGTCATCAAAGTACAGTAAAATTGTAGTTGGTACAGAAAACTAAGGTTGGAAAACCCCAACCTCGATCAAATAAATGTTAAGTAAACAAACCTACCTACTCTTGATGATCAATGGGCGTAGGTGATTATGGACTCATGTTTTTGCATTTGGTTCAAGTATAGGCTTTTTTGCAGACATTACTGGACTAAGGGAAGTTTTTAGGATAAATGTATTTGATAGTATTTGTATGAAGCTTCTTAGTCTAAAACAATTTGGAAGTTAGACTAGATGAGCTCATACCCTTTTTTCTTTTTTTCCCTTAAACTTTATTCAGATTTAAGAACACTATCACAATTGGGAAAATTGCACTTTGTCCATCGGATTGAAGCAGATGGAATGGATGGGAAAAAGTACTGCTCACCGCTGAGATCCATAGATGAGATTCCCTGACTGCTTTGTTGAAGACGTAACTCAGCACAGCCTGGTACTTTACTGCTCCCAGTTTTGAATGCAGGTAACAATACTTCTGTAAAATATTGTTTGTTTCTGAGATGGAAAAAGTGAGCGTGTAGTTCCCTGTTGTACAGAGAGAAAACACAAGACGCAGGAGTTAATTGTCTCACAGCCAGCAATTCTACTGTCGGGGTCCTGGGCTCCCTGTTCTTGCAACATGTTGTCTCTCCTTGTGGGCCGCTGTGTCCGTGCAGAGTATCATCAGTTCCAGAGCAAATCCATTGGTTCAGCTTCTTCCTACACGCTGTGGGATAATTGTTTCTGAGGTGCTACCTTGCAGAAGATCATTGATGGATCAAGTTAAAGTACTTTCCTATCTCTGTGAAACGTTTGTTTGAGCAGGCAGAGGAGACTACAGGAGTTCAGTGTGTGCAGTCTGGGGACTACCTTTCTTCATCTGTCTTGGTTGTGTTGGTGCGGTGGCACTAACTGGCCACGTAAAGGCAAGGAGACGTGATTGCCTTTTGTGCCCAACACAACTGGGAGAGTTCTTGGTGTTAGGAGATGCCTGCTAGTGCTTTTCCCCGTGCTTGCCCCTGAATTGATTATGACACAGTTCACACCATGCTGCAACGTGTGGTAAGTCTAACAAGGTTACAGGGTTGGGGAATCAAAGGAATTTTTCCTTCAAGGCAAGATTAGCCACATGCTTGCTGACTTCTCTATTTCTCCTTTTTAATCAAAACCTGGACTCACATGGTTGCAGCAGAGGTGGGAGATGTTAGGATTATGAATGAGATATGTCTGTTAACAATTGTACTGTACTTGTAATTCAAGTAGGCTAGCTTCATATGGCTGTACACAAGTGACAGGAATAAGAGACTGGTGGGCCTACAGCAAAGAAGGAAGAGATGACCAACAAATGTTTACCCCCACCCTTTCAAAAGAAAAATATCAAAATATGTGAAATTCCACTGGTCAAACTAATGGTCCTAAACTAATAGTCAACAATGAATAGAGACTGCAGTGAAGGAGAGACTGTGTCTTATACTTCTGGTGGGGAAGATTAGTTTTCCTCACTCTGAGAATTAATAAATTTAGTTGGGTCTTTAAGTGTAAAAGACATTTATGCATTAGAAACAAAACAGTATTTTAAGGGTCCTCCCCTGCCCCCAGGTCCTCCAGGACATTTAAACCAGCTAGAATTGCTTCTCTTAAGGGTGAGCTTAGTGCTTCTGCGCACGTAAAACTGCTCTAAGCCTGGTCCATTTGAGGAAATAAGCTGCTGTGATCACAGTGTATGTCAGTGCCCTTCCTTCTGCGTTCCCCTTTCTTTTCCAATAACTTCTGAACTCATCAGGCAACTTGAACTAAATTTGACAGAAGAGTAACAAGCTTAAAGGTTTTAAGTTCCTGTGTGTTAAATTAAAATATGTGGCCAAATAATGAAAAGACTGTTACAGGCTGCAACAAGGGAAGGGCTGCAGTGTAAGCTCTTATGAGGCCGTGGAGAATTCAAGAATTCGTAGATTGTGTTGCCTATACTGACGCACATTTCTGCTTGTGTCCTAACGGATTTGTTGATTCGATGCTCTGAGGCATCAGAACTGTGCTGGCCCTGTAATCTTGCACTGTAATAGCATTATCTGGAGGTCTCCATCACATGGAGATTGTTCAAACTTTTGCTGTTTGGTTATTCTAATGAAGTTTTTATTGGCTTGTTTGATGCTTGTGGTACTCTTTTCCTTCTGCATCTTCCGACCTCCTTCCAGTAGTTATTTTTGTTCTTGGCCTCTAGGTTTTTCAGGGAATTTTGATTTTTAAACTCTCATTGGTGTCTTGTTAAGAAGTTCTTTTTCAACTGCTTTTTATTGTAAACGTGTTTTTTTTCCCTTCATTCTTCACTCAGTCTCTTCAGTAAATTAAAAAAAAAAAGGAAAAGGAATATTATAAAATTATCAATTAAGTAGGCAAATGCTTTAGGGAGTTTAAAAAAATTTTGTGAATTGTATAAGAAATTTTATTTTTGTATTCTGAAGTTGTGTGGTGTGCATTTACTAGTATGTCTTTTTGAAAGTAATGTTGGAAATACTTGCATAATTTGGTTATTTGCCATGGCAGCTAGTTATCATGTGAGATAGCAAAGCCAAATAAGGAAAAAGTTGTTGGCAAAGCAGAGCTTTGAAAAGCCAAGTTCTTCAGTACTGCCTTTTACTTTAGGTATTGCTAAAGAGTGGAAACACTCCAGGAAAGCTGCTATATGCTACTGTATGTGCAATTTGTGGGTGGTATTTTACCTGCTGTTCACAATGGATGGAGAAGTGTCATGCCCACAGCTTTGGTATGTAGGTGCATCTTTTCCAGGCAGATGATACACATGAGACTGAGGAAAGTCACTGAAGACAGTAATCATAACTTATTACAGGAAATAGGGGCTTTTGGTTATTCACATGAAATCCAATGTCATGGACTAATACATATGTATTTATATGCTTGTTATGAATTCATTTACGATTAACACTTCATTTGTTTTCTAAATCTGCCACGTTGCAAATTGAATTAAATTTAGCTACAGAAGTAAACAAAAAGCTCCAGATCCCTCCTTCCTCCCACAACTTGCTTACAACCACCAAGATACTTTCTCACTGGACAATTCCACCACACAGTTTCTCCCCCCTATTTTGTGTTCTCTTGATTCTCTTTGCTCCACTTTTTGGTCCCTTTTTACCTATAATGCTTGTGTGCTGTCTATCAAGTTTGCAGACTCTTTGGGACAGTGATCGAGAAGCAGGTTCTGTCCTTGAATAAAAACTACTTTGGCAGCATCGGTTGGCTTCACAGGAGAGCTTCCACATCCAGCTGGCATTTGTTGATGGAGGCATTCCTGGGTGAGCTGATGGCAGACCAGTGTTTGTTGGGGTGGCTGCAGCACCCCTCTCACAGATTATAAACTTCCTTTTTTTCCCTCATTTATTTGTATCAAGCGTGTACTGGGTAGGTAAGGACAACCTGCCCATCTGTAACTTGTTTCAAACTTCAGTGTGAGGTTAAGTGGCTCCACAGATGTTAGTGAGTTCCCTGCGTAGACTTTGCTATGCATGTGTCGTCGTTAAGAATAAAATAAAATTTAGGGTTCATCTCAGCTCTTGGTTCCTTGGCTGCTGCACTGCCAAGGATACTGGTGAAAATGTATGGCAGCATGCAGGCTGCAGAATTGTAACAGTGATTTGCTTAATAGCTAGACAATAGTATTTTTTTAAATATATTTTGTTAAATATTTTTTTATTGGAACAACTGAATACTTATTGAATGCTTCCTAATTATCCAGTAATATAGAAAAGCTAGCTTAATTCCAAATACAAAATTACCGAATTGTTGCCTCTGTCTGTGATCTTACTTGTGTAAATGTCAATAAAAAGGGGATTCTTTTGCTGTTAAGGCATTCTTTCATAGCACTTTTTTTGAATACTGATGTTCAAGGTATTTCCAACACCATTGTGACTACTTTGTTGGTATGAACAGGCTGCAAAAAATGAGAAATGTGGCTTGTGTTCTTAGCTGCGCAGGTTTAGAAGGGTGGGGTGCTTCCAAGGGCTGTCCTCTCGCATGGGCTTTTCTCAGCACTGTCCTCTGAGTTTGCATGCCCAGGGGCAAGCCCTTCCCACCGCGCTTTCTGAGCATTCAGCTGGTCCCTGTGGAAAAGCAGTGGGATGAAACTGGGCTTGCAGGATTGTGGTGTGCTGCTATGTACTGTATCCGGTGCATTTTATTGTTTGAAGGCAATTCCTTCTGAATTCGTACAATTTTCTTGTGTGGTCATTTATCCTTTTCACAAAGGATTTACAGCTATGTTTTAAATTGAATGCATTTTCTTTTTAACAAGGATGCTTTTCAGAAATTAAAGCCTAATGGAAGACTAGCTGAGGAAGTAAGAATTTTTTTTTAAATTATTACAGGCTTACAAATGATAAAGCATAATTTAAAACCATGAAAAATTCCAAAGTATTCTGTTGTTCTTTTAGGGTCTTATTTGCTAGATGCTTTTTTTTCTGAATTATTAAAATATAGTTCTTTATAATCTGTGGAATATGTCTTAGTGCAGGCAAAATGATATCCTGTGTTTAGATGGTAGCAGTAATGAGTACAAACAGTCTTGAATTATGCGGTTGCTGCTGTGAAAGTATTTCAGAGACTGAAACTAGAACCTGTTCCATCACTTCCATCTGCATACCTGTAATTCACATCATCTTTAAAAAGGGCTTTACCACACACTTGCAAAGCATGTATTGAAAGCGTGTGTATCAAATGTCATGCTGCACTTTGGTTTGGAAGTGGCTAAGGTGTGGGGGGAGATTGCTTTATTTTTGTCAGAGAGGTGTAGCATGGGCTTTTCCCATGCAGCAGAAAAGGCAATTGTAGAATACGAACCAGTGCTTTACATGTACTCATATATGTTTACACATAGGCTAATATGTTCTTTTTCTTTTTTTTTTTTTTTTTTTTTTTTTTTTTTCTGATGACTTGAATTTGAATATTACCTACTGGAAATTTCACATGATTCTGGTAAATAGTTAATAATTATTTTTAGGTGATTTCCAGTATGTAACCTCATTAACTCACTGTTTCAGCACGCTTTGTAATCTTACTTTTTTTAATGAGATAAAACAGAGATAGGTACTCAAGCAGCTTCATAGGTGTTGTCTAGAAACTGCAAATATGCTACCGTTCATCAGGGCCAATGTGCTTGTTAGGACCTTGGCATTGCCAGAATAGGTTTTGCAGAAGTAAATCTTAAAAAAAAATAAAAATAAAAAATCTGTTTCTTTAATGTTTCATAAATAATATATTCATATAGCAGGGAAGGATGACTTGGATGTATATAGGGGCCATGTTACAAACAATCTAGAAATCTCGCTTACGATAGACGTGCAAATGTTCAAAATATGGNCTTTAACTTGTGGGGTATTTAACTGTTACTGGCTTAGAGACCCAGTCAAAGGTAGGGGTGTGGATCTGTAGGAAGCAATATTCTCACTAAGGTCTGAGAGGCTTGTTTTGCTCTTTTGTTCACGAAGCAGCAGCTGAAAATGAAAGCATACCACTTAGAACAGTGTTTTTTTCCTTACAGCGAATATCCAGATTTTAATGAGGTCAAAGCTCTCACTAGGTGGCTTTCCAGGCATATCATGTACTTACCCAAATCACTGAATAACCCATCAAAAATTTCATTTATTTAATGGATCAGAGTGAAGAACTGAAGTAGTGTCATTCTTGAGGGTGGACATACACAGCCTCAGCAGAACTCCTGACCCTGGCTAACCTGGGGCATAAAAGTTTAGGAATAAAACCAGGATTGGCAGTGTGATAGTAGCTCTGAAGCACTGAACAAGCTTACTAGGCTGACCGGTTCATCTCAGCTTAGAATGGAAACTAAAAGCCCTCCCTGCATCTCGGAGGGAAGCCCAAAGAGGAAATACTGACTTAAAATACATTTTTATCTTCTGTACTGGAAGAAGCTAAGGTCTTTTAAAAAACTTCTTGTGCAGAAAAGCTGTATTTTTTGTCATGTTATACATTTTTAGGCAATTTAAAATGAATGTACAGTTCTAAAAGCATCTGACAAAAGCTAATTCTGTGTTCTGGGGTCAGCAAAAGCTTACCAGTTGGCGTTGCCTGTTTTTATTCTGTGAGATTATTGGAAGCTAAAAAAGTTGTGTATTTCTATATTTTTTGGAAACTAATGAAAATGAAGTTACCATTGTAAAGCTTACAGTTCTGACAGTAAGAATGGCCCTTCAGTCTCTGAAGGCTGCTGGGCTCTCCATTCAAGTTGAAACCATAAACATTTTATGGCACAAGATGAATTGCTGGGATCCAAACATAAATTTTAGAAAAAGGGGGAAAAAAAATGAGCGAACTCTTGCATCCTTGAATTTCTTGAACTTCAGTGGCTGCAGGAAAGAAGAGCCATATGCTATTTTGGTAACTTCTAATGCATTGGAAGAATATAGGCTACAGGTGACTTGGACCGAATGCTGCGGACGTCCTGCGTGTAGGAATATGACATAATTTTAGTAAGATAGGACTTGATGTTGCATTGTCCAGACTATTGAAACAGTTTTACCTAATTTACTGGATTAAGTATTTCTGTCGTCCGTTTAGTCATTG
>VXAA01006756.1:218022-250933 GCA_013399115.1 Anseranas semipalmata | reverse complement strand
GGGGGGGGGGTAGAAGACCATGGGCCCAGACTGTACTCTTTAATTTTCTTTTTGAGTAGAAGAAGGCTATGGAGGGAGAAGAACATTTTCATGTAACTTGTTTGAAAATGAAAACAAAGAAAGGGAACTGACATCCTTTTACTTTTTCAGTCAAGTGTCACTCATCCTGAAGTTGTAATAATCAATTCAGAATGGCTACTTACAGTTATTTACAAAACTGGATGAAAGAGCTTTGCAGATAAGTTAAAGACCACAAAAAAAAAGGAAAGAAAAAGGGAAAAAAAAAAAAAAGGCTCATAACTTCATAACTTTAAACTGAATTAGTTGGTTCTTTGAATTGCTTGTTTTTAGTCATGTTGCTATAGGTATCAAAGCAGCTAGCTATTATCATTTCTTTGTAAGGATTTCTGCTTTTTTATATTCATGTTTCAGCAAATCAAAGGATAGGTCTTCAGACGAGAAGTGGAAGGTGTGTTGTTTTAAAGATATGCTAACATACCTGTAGCAAGTCAGTCTAGGTATTACAAGTACCAGCAGCAATGTAGATGCAGTGACACAGGATTTGCATACAACAGCAATGTAATTACACACTCTGCATTCTTGGAAAATGTTTATCTTGGTTGCTAAAGCTTTCTTCTGACTTTGTTGTTTTATCTCTGCAAGCTAGATGAAGCTAGCACAGATATTGCTGCTTGCTACAGTTACGGCTTTCTAGTGGTGTTTGAAAGGACCCCACGTGTTTGCTGCCAGCAAGTTTTAATGATACATGCTACTTTTATTGATTTATGTTCAACTCTGCTTCACTTTAAATTGAGACATCCCTTTTAGGCTCTTTGTAAGAGCCTGCATTGTTACATCTTTGATACCTTAGAAGAAATTTAGGTTGGATATTAGGAGGAAGTTTTTCACTCAGAGGGTGATGAGGCACTGGAACAGGTTGCCCAGAGAGGTTGTGGATGCCCCATCCCTGGAGGCATTCAAGGCCAGGCTGGATGTGGCGCTGGGCAGCCTGCTCTAGTAGTTGGCAACCCTGCCCAGAGCAGGGGGGTTGAAACTAGATGATCTTTAAGGTCCTTTTCAACCCAGGCCATTCTATGCCATTCTATGCCAAATGTGGAGCCCTAGAAATTTTAGGAATGTGAGAAAATCCTAATGGTTGGGTTTCTGAACTGACTGTAAACAGCTATGTTTTTTTGTATAACTAGTGTATCAATGATAATCAGTCTGCAAATTAAGAGATTTTTTTCTAGAATTCATTTTACAGCAGAGAAAAAAAATAGAAATATTTCATGAGGCATCCAAGATAACAGCAGATGAAAGCCTTACTGTGCCACGTACTGAGAAAATTTGTGTTGACTTAGACTTGTGCATAACTTTATACTTGTGACTGACAGTAAGTTAAATGTGAGCCGCTCATCTGCCTAATATTGCTATCATTCACAAAGATTCCCTCATCACGAAGATGGGGCCTTCCTTTTTGTGTTCCTATAAGCACACGCAGTCAAGTCACGGAAACAACTTAGATGAGTAGGGCCCCCAAACTACTCATCCAGGTAGTGTTGTTGGAACCTGTAGAGGTTCTTGTACCAAAAAGCAGTATGTGGGGGATGATTAGCAGATTGTAGTATTGTTTTTACACTTGCATCTTCTACTATATATATATATATTTTTAGTGTAATTTTGCTAAATAAAGGTGTGTTTAGTCCTAGCTTAAAAGATTGGCTTTAAAGCTGCTTACAGTGACAGATTTTCTTTTGAAGAGTTGAATCTATTTACAGAATTAACCAACTTCTTCACAATGCTTTCTTTCAGCTTTTGAAATTCATTAGCTGCAAAGCATGTGTAAAATGATTTGAGTCTTTGAATTGCTGTTTTATTTAGCAGCCTTGCAAATCTGAGGCTAGGTTGAAAAAATAGTAATTTAGTGAGGAAATAGTTAATAACAAAACATTACAAATACTGTTTGAAGAGGCTGTTAGTTTTGCCCAAGAAGTTTCCATTTTCTAGAATTTGTGCTGCCTCATTATTTGTAATACTGAAACTGCTGCTTGCCAGTTGTACCAATCACTTACATGAAGAAATGAAAGTAATGTTTACAATTGTGGCTGGAAAAGACTGACTTAGACTTAGTGGACCAAATTCTGCTTTGAAGTGAAATGCTATGAATGCGGAGTCTTGCCTAGAATGTCAGTAAGCCCAGTCTTTGGTTATTTTAACATGATTGGAAATGAGATGCTAAATATTTTTTGAAATGGCTAAATTTAGTGGAAAGATGCAGCTTAAGCATTTTGTGAAGCAAAGTTTCTAACTAAGCTTCCTTTTTCTCTCATAGTTGGGTTATTAGCCTTGATTTAAGTGTATTCCAGTTTGAATAATTACACTTTACTTTAAAATTCACTCTGTAGTCTCTGAATAGAGTAATAGTAGCCTTTATTTCTAGCAGAGTCTCTGGTTGCAGCCATTTCAGCATGCTTTTTGCAGGTTTTAGTTGTTTTCCTAAAGGTTTAGGAGCCTCTGGATGTTCAGTATTTAGGAATGAAAGCACCTTAAGTTATTGTTGGCTCAAATTCTCAGCACAGGTTAAGTCTTCTTCAGGCTGTTCCATCAATATAATGTTGACGTAAAATCGACTTCTGGCATCTAGGGATTTTTCAGTTATAGAAGAATAAAAAGCAACAGTGAGAAGAAGGTGGCACAAGAAGGTACAACCAGGGAATATTATGCTTCAGCCACTGGATCAGTTCTTGGGAGGCACAGTCTGTTGGCATAATTCAGAGGAGCCACTGGCTCCCTTAAATTACTGCGTGATACTCTCTCCCTTTACTGTGTAGGCTTGACTGTTGGTAGAAGTCATCTGGATAGGGTATTTTATTTCATATTTTTAGTCATACATCAGAGAAAAACTTTTTATTGTCAAAGAGCCATTAGAAATATTTACTATTATATTTTTAACTACAGTGTAATCAGTGAACTTTAGTAGTAAGTTTTTTTGGGGGGAAAATATCAGATAGCTCTGTGTCCTCCAAAATTCCCTCCACAGTGCCCCAACAGACCTGCATTTTTAAAGACATAAATGCAAAAAGATACAACTGATAAATCCTAAGTTAGTTTTGGTCCTAAATCAAGTCATCAGGGTAGTAGTTCAGATAATACTGCAAAATGAAGTAGTTTTCCAGAAAAAGATATTGTAACCTGCACATTTTTCCTTTTTAGAAAGCACTGATATTTTTGTCAAAACACTGTCTCTGTGCTGCATAACGATATGATTTGTCTCTTAGTGAACAATATGAAATTACTATTTGCAAGTCGCATACAGGTTTGTAACTACTAGTTCTTTCTTAGCACCATCTTTCAGAATTTGCAATGTATTCTGTTTGAATATAAAGCAGTTTGGTAACACTACAAATGCTTTAGAGTGTATCAGGAAGTTGTTATATTGAAAGACTTCAAGAGGCAATACATTAAGCAAAAAGCAGTAGCGATACCTGTAGAGCACACCATACGTGCCCTTAAGCAAAAGATAATAATTAGTTGCTTGTATTCCCATGCAAACTATCCCAAGTGTTGATGTTTATGAATTGCAAAGATCACTGCAACACCAACTCAAGCTCCAAGCTGCTGGAGTTGTTTATGCCTATTCAATTTTTTATGTACCTATAAGATGTTTTGACGAGGGCATTTAGTCCAAAGGGATTTGCATGCCATAATCATACCTTCAGTGATTGAAACACAAAAGTAAGGATAGTTCTTCAAAGTATTTTAAGTGCAAACTTCCACTTCAGTATTAATAATAAACAGGAAGAACATCTCTGAAAATATTTTCATATTTTGTTGGCTGAATGTGATTTGGCTGCTTTTGTCCTGCTTGTGGGATGATGGTCATTAAAAGTGGTGAACGATCTGCTGTTAGGTAGCTTGCAGAGTGAGAAGTTACCCACAGCTTGTGGGTACTTGATTTGCTAATTAGTCCGTACACATTCAGATTGTGTGTTTTGCACTTCAGTCACAAGAAAATATTTGACTAGAATCGACTTCGCTCTGCATTAGTTGGAGCACTGGGCCGTGGCGGCCTGGTCCAGCCCGTGTTGCCACTACGTTCTGTAAAAGAGCAGTTGTCAGATCTGTGAGGTTTAAATAATGATGACACATGATGGATGTATTTTTGGCTAATTCATACTATATATGAACTACTGAGAGTTTAACCATTCTGTTATTGCAGAAGTCTTGGTGTGGCATTGCATGTGGTGTAAATTCCCTGAAGAACATGGCCTTGTGGCCCAGCCATTGCAAGGCCTCGCTGAGGGGTAGGCCTGGGGTGAGCTGGAGGGGGACCTCCCACCAGCTGGGTTTGGAGGGGAAGGGAGTAAAATATTTTCTTTTTTAACTGGAGGATGTTAACACGAAGTAAATCTTAAAATGGAAATTGCTTGAGTTGCCAGGTTATTTGTTTAGCAAAAAACAAACAAGTTTCCTGTCGGGGTGGGAGGAAACACTAACCATTCCTTTAGTTCGTTTCAGTGAATTAAAGAAGATATTAGGAAAAAAATGAGGTCATGTTGAGTATATGTTACCTGAACCATATAATTTAAATCTGAGCTATCTCCACTGAATTACAAGAGTGGGAGGAGTTTGTTAGTCACTGTGGAAGGCAAAATGTCAAAGTGACTAATTATGCTGTTAGAGGGAAGAGGAGATACGGTTAATTCCTGAGCAGCAGAACAGTTCTCTTCAGAACTGTGGTAAGACTATCCCCAATATAAATATAGCTAATACTATTTCAGTATAATTACATTAGTTGTCATGGCACCGTTTAGAAGATTACATCGCAGCATCACTTGCATGGGACAGTGCTGGCACTTTTGTATAGGTAGTAAATGTAAAGCTGTGTCATGTTTCAAATATGTATATACATCACGTGTCACACCTGCTTCTCTGTGACTGTAGTCAGGATAATAAAGATATTACCATGTCAGAGGCAATACTGCATTTGTGCACGATCCTGAGGAAGCTCACTGGAGGAATGGCTTCATAAAGAAAAGCGTTCTTCTCCCCTGTTTCGTTGAAACCTTGGGATAATGGAAGTTACTAAAGGCCTGGCCATTAGGACATGCCACATGAATGGGAGCAGCTTTTTGCTTGGGGTAGGCTGGCAGAAGCAGGCCCAGTAAAGTTTTTAAAATATAGTTCCTGTAATCAAAGACTTGGGCAATTTTGCTTATAAGCTCAGAAGCAGCCCCATTTCAGTCATGTGCCTTCATGGAAAATGGCCTTTTCTCATGATATTTTAAGCCAACTGGCATTTAGCTTATGCTCTGCTGTGTAGCAGATAAGAATTTTTTTAGATAATAGGAGATAATGTATCATGCATTGATAGCCTCCATCACAGTTTTTCAGTAAATCTCCTCCTCTAGTAGTTTTTCAAAAGCATTGTGATCCATTAGTGCTAAAGAGTTAATTTCACCTAAAATATTTCTCACATGAGCATGTGGACAGGGCTCTCCTGCTGGACTTTCCTCTGCTGCTTGTCTGTTTCTCGTGTCTGCTTCTTTAGTCAAAATAATGTTATTCTTGTACTGTAAACAAATGTACAGTATTCACTTCTTAATTTTTCTGGGGGGGGCAGAGTTACGTGTTTTCAAATAGAGCTAGTTATTTGCTGAGCACTTGAACACAGAGCCAGGCAGTAGGCTGATTTAATTCTGTCAAATGCAGTCCTGATGCTTCTAAAATCCTTATATTTCTAAAATAAAATAAAATAATATTATTGATATATCATTTCATGTAAGTGCTGCTGGAAGCCACATAGTTTGCTAATTGTGTTAAAACTGAAGCATTTCTGTAAGCAAAAACACTTCTGTTTATAGCAAGAATGTTACAAGAATTATAAAGGAAATTATCTGAAATATTACAACAAAATAATTGCTTTACTATATGTAATTTTGTTAAATTGGTGTTGCACATTTCTTTATCCTTTAAGCAGAAATAAAATCTACAAGTAAAGGAGTGATAAGATCTATATATACAAAATATGAATTGCACTACCATAGCTGATGCATCAAATAGTTTAAAGAGCAGTCATACTTGTCATAGTTCTGTAAGAAAATGGTTTTTCACAATTGTGAAACTGAAGAAATGCAATTGGTAGAGTCCCACCCCAAACAGATAAACAAGTTTTTTTTCCTTCAGCAAGAGGTGAGCAGTTGCTGCACAGTGTTACTACTTCTGTGATAGCTCATTCATTCCTTTAGTATGCAAATTTGAAGTATACAAGGATTCAGTACTTTTATTTAAGAAATATGCCTGCAGGCTGTATTGGTAGGCTTTAGGGAGATATCTGGTTTGGTGTGAAATAAATAGTTGTTAAAAGATCACATGAATTTATGTCTTAGAAGATGAAAAGTGGCGCTGTGAGCATTTTGAGAAAAACCCACCGTACCTGGCATGCGCGCTTGCCACTTGGTTTAGTTTTTCAAAGAAATCTTACCAACCCTGCAGAAAATTACAAAGCTGCAGGCTGGGTGGGGTGAGGACAGCAGCAATGTGTGAACTTAAAAATATAAGAGTTAGGACTTGAATTTCAGACACCCACAGTCCCACCCTCTTGGTGTTCGACCACTGCAGAAAATGCTCATGTTCCTGGTGGAGTTGCTTTTGCTTCAGCTTTTGTCTTCAGACCATTCGAGTGCTGAACTTTCAATGTATAGATTTAAGTGTCTTAATGCAGGTTTATGTGTAAGCCATAGGCATCCAATTTCGAATATTTTAAATGAGATGGGAGGGGAAGAAATCCTGAAAGGGTTTGAGTGAAAGATTGCTTTGGTACTTGCAGTTGGTGTTGAAATCTGTCTTGCTAAAGAACACAAAATATTTGACTTAAAAGCTATTTGCTGCCTAATGTAGGACACGTTTTAACATACAACTACAAAATATAACACTGTTTTAATAAAATCTAGGTTATAAAATAGCTATTAGGTTAAGGCTGGTCACTTTCTATTCTCTTATCAAAAATACTAATCAACTCCTCACTTCTTTTTGCAATTCACTCTTGGTGCATTTCTTTTTATTCTTTTCTAATCCAGCAGCATCATCCTTTCTGCGGTGTTTTTTTCTTCAAAAAGTTTGGCAGTAACAGCATGCACTTTCCAGCGTCGTGTTACAAGTTAGCTCACGATAGTTGTGGAGAAACAACGGGCCTTAAAAACATTTATTCCCTTCCTATGAATACCTTTATCTTCTTTTATGTAACTGTGGTGAGGACCTTATGCCTTAATGATCTAAAGTAATCTAACCACCTTGCTTGCTACAGTTCACTGGAGGCACTTCAAACTACTACTACTGCTGACTTTAAAGCATGAATCAGCCCAAAGGTTTAAATGCCTGAACTCGTGCTTCTTGTGCACACTTGGATAATATCCATTGAAATTAATAATCCTGGTGCTTGTCTACATGACAGAGTTATTGTACTGATTTAAATAAAGCTGATCCAAACAAATTGCAGCTCTCCAGGTAAGGCAGCAGCAGCCTTCCTCTGTGCTTCCTTGTCTCTCCTTTTCACACCTCCGAAAAATATACTCCCTTGTCTTAAACTTGTCGTCTTTCATTTTTTTGTCCTACTGTTTTCATTGAGAGGGATTAGTAAAGGTAAATCTTAGCTTTTGTAGCGTTAACGTTAGCTTATAGCATCTGTCATACTTGTCTCCTAGCTAAACTAAATACTGCTTTTTTTCCAGTCACTCTTCACTTAAAAGAACTAGGCTACCTACAACTTGGTACAGTGTTTCCAGTGAGGAAAAATCATTAATAGATGTGTATTTTCAGCACTTTCTGTTTTTTATACTGTTTGCCTTTCTTGCTTGTCACTGCACATCCATCAGAACAGCGTAGAGGCATGCATGGGGACCCATTTCTGGTGCTGGTTGTGTGGCTTTTTGGATTTATGGCTGCAACCAAAGTCATCGTTTCTCAGGTAGTCTGAATGATGGCCTTGCGCTGCTGCCGGTGAATGGCCAGATAATAGCAATTAGGCATGGAAACCATTAAAACCATTTAGTCATGGTTCTTTTGATGATAGCAGTGTCAAAAGAAACAATAGTTTGTAAGGTGTTAGCGGCAGATTAAAAAAAAGTGTAATTCCTGTCAGATGCATGTGTTGTAGCTTCAACAAGAATAGCATGTGGGCATGTGAAGAATGACACGGGGTATGTGGTGTAAATCGAGACGCTGTTCCTGCCTTTGGAAAGGCTTTTTTCCCCTGAATTTGTAACTATTTTTCCTTCATGTCTCATCTAGAAGCAGACAAATGAAGAAGAAAATCAAATATTTTGTGGGAAGCATATGGCGGAGTCCTCATAGGCCTGTTTTCATTATGTTTCAAAGTCCTTTGGACAGACTTCTGAAAAGCAGGATGTCTGGCAAGCTCGGGGCTGGGGAAGAGTGAGGTGCCGGGCTGCTGGAGGATCGGCTCGTCCGAAGCGTGATGGCAGCCTCCTTTGATCAGATGGAGAATTATATTACCTAGTTCTTCTGCAGAATTTCTTTTAAAATTGTTAGCTGGTCACATACGGTCCTCAACAGCTTTTATTAAGTGTATGTATATATAATCATATATCATTTTATGAATCATATTTTATTGAAATGGAAACATCACCCAACAGAATGAAGTAAATGTAAATTTACCTGTAGATCCTGGCCAGTCATGAGCTGCTTTACTGCATTTTTCTGTTACCAAAAAAAAGCAGTATTTTTGTTATTTGTAAGAGAGGAAGAACAGAAAATGGTATCTTATGTAAATGATGCCTAGCTACATCATGGACCGTGCACTTGTGAGAGTTGATGCTTTCTGCCACTGCTTTTATTTAGTTACTTTTCTTTAGCATTTATATACTCAGTTCACGTGCCTGTCTTCAGACTTTACCCATGCTGACGAAGACTACACTAACAATTGCTAAAACAGAAGTTACCAGGAAATTTGGGGGTCCTTTTTTGTTTCTGAATGTGATGATATTAAGATACACTTAATTAATATATTCTAGTTCTGTTAGGTAGTGATTTCCTCCTTTATGTAAGTAATGCTATTAACAGGAACAGTGCTTTGAACTGTCATTTCATACTATTTGAAGTTAATTACTAGAAAACCGGGGCTTTCTTGTTTATATTAACCAGTTTCATTATAAAGTGCATCTCTTTACTGAGGCTGTCACTGTGAGGTAGGAATAACTACAGTAAACTGAAGAACAGAGCAATTGAGCCTTTGATCATGTGAAAATGTAAGCATGTGTTGAACTTTACACGTGAGCATTCCCATGGCTGCAGAGGGCTTATGCAGCCGTATTTCAAGGGTCCATGGCTTGACAGAGGTTTGAGAAGTCCTTAGCAAGCTCTACAATAAAACCCAGATATCCTAGTAGGCACAGAGTCAGGAAAATAATATATTGTTAGTTTTTAAATTCAAAGAAACATTTCAATTAAAGGAATTCTTGATAATTTCAAATGCTCTGTTACTTCAGTGTTTATGCTGAATGAAGAGGAACAGTAAGATTTTGATTTTTCCTATTCTCTTGGACTGGAGTAAAACCTATCCCATTTGCTTTGTATTGTTGCAGTTTAAAATGTCAAATGGTATAGTTTTTGTTTACTATTGCTTAGTAATTTCTCTGAACTTACAAGAAAAACGGGCCTTTGGAATTGTGTGTAGAACAACTCGCATATCAGCATTGATATAGCAAGAGGTTGCTTTCAGAATAATTGCAGAGGATGATCTGAGTTAATAATTCCCTATCTGCAAAGTCACATAGATCTATATGAGTTATTTTCCCTGCTATTGGAGGCAATGAAACACAAAACTCGTGATAGTTTTTGTATTGATTTCAAAGTTGAAGAGAAAACAAGGGTCTCATCTCAAGAAGGGAGAACTCTCTAGTGTGAAAGATCATGGGTCATAGAATAATTCAGGTAGGAGGGGACTTCTGGAGTCCATCTAGTCCGGCCCCCTGCTTAAAGCAGCGTCAGCCAAGAACCTATCATACTCATGTCCAACAGCGTATGTAATTATGGAATACTTGAGTATTACATGATCATCTTCTGTAGTATCCGTATTTAATCTAGTGCAAGTTTCTAGTTTACATTGAGAGGGGTATGACTCATAAGTTTGTCAAATCAAGCGTTTATGATCCTTTGCATTATAAAATACGCTCTGCAAAAGATTTCAGCTGATTTTTTTTTCCTCAAGATTCCGATTCTGTGCAACCAGAAGTCAGGGCAGTACCTCCAAGTGTGGCAAATATCTTCTGGGACTATGTTATGGGATTACATATAAAAATACATGAGTATATAAAATTTTCCTTAGAGCCAACAATGTGTTCATTGTAAGCATTCTTTTTTTCTGCAGAGATTTAGGAAGTTTAATAGTTACTATGAAACACTTAAAAATGTATCATTTCTATGAAGAATTGAAAGAGTTTTTTTTTTTTCTGCTGGCATTTGAAAAGCAGAAAAAAGTGACTACTACAACAGAATTTTATTAATGAATGATTTACACTGGTTCCAGCTGTGACCATGTGATTAGTCCTTCACTAAGCAACAATGGGTATTTTCTTTCTGCTTTTATTTGATTTCCAAGAATGTGTCATCTGTTACATAAACTGCTGCCAGTATACCCCATGTAAACTGGTATTTTTTATTTCCCTGAAGCGCAAGATGAATACCCAGCCATATCCTTCTGGAAATACTGTTTTAAATGAATTGGGAATTTTGACTATATCTGATTCACCATGCCAAAATCATAAAACTTAACATATTTATTAAACACACTAGACTGTAGGATGCCTTGTTCCTTGGTAGTGTAAAAGATAGATTATTTTCACTTTTACATTTCTATCTTAATATTTTATTACAGCAATACAATGTGTGATAGAGGTGGACAAGCCTACAGATTGAAATGTGGATAGTCCAGATTGTTCCTTTCCCTAGACCATATGGTGTAGTTCTAAAAGCCTTTTGTACGCTGTCTGTTCAGTTAATTGTAAACTCAGTCTTTAACGTACCTTAAAAAATGAGATATATGTGAACGAAAAGTCAGTCTATTCTATGGTAAGTAAAGTTTGCTAAAATATATGTAAAATCACAGTCCTGAGTGCTGGTCTCTGGGTAGATTTTTTTTTTTTTATCAGAGAATTTGAAAGTCTTTCACCGTTTCTTGGTAACGATGTTAGTATGCGTGTGTGGAGGGACAGGTTTTTCCATTTCCTCCTAAGGAAGGGGGGAGATTTTAGTATATAATGAACATTTCATAATATTTTTGCTTGGCAGACAGCTCTGCCAGTGGGTGATGTGCAGGAACATCGAAGATTTCTGACAGATGGATAGTAGGACTGCTAATACACCTACACACGTTTCAGCTTCTGATGTTCCCGGTGTTTCTCTGATGCCTAAGAAGCTTGTGTTCACACTTTGTTCTGATGTTGCCCGGCACTGGGTTTTAGAAGAGCAGAACCAAGTCTCACTCTGGATTTTCATATGCCACAGTGAGGGTAATTTATTGTAGTCCTCACAAAGTGAAGCAATTACTATGGAGGCAATTTTTAATGTAATAAAGAGTTAAACATTAGTTTAACTAGTTTCAGAAGCACCTTTATTTTCTACTATTGTCTTACATAGCATAAGAAGCTATTTCAGAGAAGTGGTTGATTTCAGTGAAGGTAGAGTTGATGTATATGAAGAGGAAAAAAACAAAAGACTAGGAGTCTTTTACTGAAACTGCCCTTCTGTGGGTCCCAACCTGTTCTAAGCATTGGAGAGTGTTTGCTCATTAGTGGCATATTCAGTGGTAGAAAAGGCTCACATCATTTGTGGCTTTGTAGATAAAAAATCACTTTAAAAAAAAAAAAAAAAGCCAAAACATTGGAATCAAGTAAAAAGTAAATGACAGTAGTAGAGAGTGAGACTAATGTGCTCTGAGAGGCCTCTCCTAATGAAACGTATTGATCTCTGCTGCATATCTGAAGTTTTCAAAGGATTTCAGATATTCATTCTATCACCAGCTGAATGCAAAGGGATGGGTAACCTAGGGAATATTATAAAGGAAAAAGAAACTCAACTTTTTTTTTTTTTGCTAGCAGATACTAAATAATATACCTCTGGACCTTAGTTAAGCCTAAAGAAATGGACACAGCTTCAGTACGAGTCTTCTTGAAATGGGAACAAATAATAACCAATAGGCTATAGTGCATCTATTTTAGATTGTATTCTTATTGTGAAAGAGTGTAAAAGTAATAAATTTAAATAGTATGGTGGTAACTGAACAGCAAAAAGTTCTTCTGTTGGAGAGCTATAATTTTTCTTTTTGCTTAGAAGAACCTCCTGCTGAAATTTCACCTTTATGGGATGATGAAGAAGGACAGACGTTTTTGTGCTGCAGAAGTAAGCACGGATCCTGCTCAGCTAAGTATGATCGGGGGCTGCGGTGTACAATGGTGTCATGCGTGCCTCTGACACCAGTGGCATCCTACTTCCATTCCGTACTTTTTGGCTATATCATGAAGGCAGTGGAAGCAAGACAGTATCTGTGGGCAGAATTTTCTCTTGTTGCAATCCAAGTAGTTCAGAAGCTTTGAAATGCAAGAAACCACACGTAATGTTTGAAGAATCCAGCTGTAATTTTGAGAGCTGAAAGAGAAAGCAGTGACTGAACATTTGTTGCAGCTTCCATATGATGAGAGCAGTTCTCAAAGCCTGCAAGTTGCCACTTACAGACAGTACATGAATAACAAAGGTACCTATTTTTGCTGTAGTCTGGCAAACGTTGACTCTCTTCATTAAAGCAGCTAGTACAAACAAGATGTGCTAACTTATATGGTTTAAAAAAACATAACAAAACACCTAATTTAACTTTTAATGTGGTTCCAAAATATGAGAAATAATAATTAAATCTATAAAAATCACCTTTCTTCAAAAAAAAAATGTAATGATCAATGTCAAAAATCTTTAATCTACTTATTTTAATAGCTTTACTTTGACTTGAGTGGTGTGCATGCCCATTCAGAAACAGTTATTAACGATGTCAGCTTGATTTGTGAAACAATGCAGTCGGAGCCTGCCACTTTTATGGACTAAAGATATGTTAGGTTTGTGAAAATATACAAAAATCTTTGTCTGATTTTGAGGAATGAAGCTTTTTCAGCAAGGCTCTTGACAAAGAAAAGATTTTAGCATTTTTATTAAAACTAGGCTGGACTATCATGCATTTTGGACTAATTGAGTGCATTGTAGAAGTAGTTTTACTGGATGGTACAGTCTGTTCCATAGTGGTACAGAAGGAAGGAGGAGAAGGACGAAAGAGGCTATTTATAAACGTGTTCAAGACAATTCGAGTGGAGAAGAATTGTGAGGGAAGCGAGACAGGAGATTAGACAAGGAAAAAGGCAAGGGAGCTGTGAAGTTTTGCTTCTGGAGCAGTGAAGAAGGAGCTGTATTGAAACTGAAGTTTGAGGAATGAAACAGGATGGGGAAAGAGAAGAACACTTAAGACTGTAGACCAAGCAGATAGGAGGGATGGTGCAGATGTCCATACACAGGAAAAAGTTGAAAGTGAGGAGAGTTTGAGACAAGAAGCTTTGGCATGCATCCCGTCAAGGTAGTAGTTGATGTGCTGTTAATCTGTCCTTTATAGGTGCATCCTTTATCATGTCATTGAAAAACTTTAAAGAAGGAACAAAGATGATGTAGGATTAAGGCAATTGCAATAGGAAATAATTAAAAAAGAAGGTAAAAGGAAAAGAAATAGAATAGAAGACATTAAGAAACATACATGAGAAGAGGAAATCAGGGATTCAGTCATGAGAAACAATTCATATGGTTTCAAGAAGCGTGGATTTTCCTTTTGAGGATAAAATTCATCAGCTAACCAGATGAAGAATGATATTAATATAGGATACAAAATTTCATCTCATTTTCAGCTCAAATGGAAAATGAAATAATGAAAGTACAATCTGGGTGAAATATGTATTTGTATTTTCTTACAAGGATTCATGCTGATGAGAAATTAACACTTGTTTCAAACAAATTTTTTCATGTGTGGTAAAATGGCAAGTAAAATCCTGCCAATTTAAAAGAGAACATGCATTCTGGTGGTTGGAAGTAGGGAATTAGGAGTCACCACTCCTTTCTTCTGCTCATGGCTTTACTATAAAACTACTGTTGGAAAGTTGTGCAACTCACAATTTTAAATTCAAGTTTTCTCATCTGTAGAGTAGAGATAACAACACTTCCCTCCCTCACAGGAGTGTTATGAGGTTTAATTAACGTTTGTTAAGCTCTTTGGCATTTTTGAATGAAAGTGGATAAATGAAACCTCTTGTTGTTAATAATGAGAAAACACCAGGCAGAAGATGTAGTATGATTTTGGGGTTGGAGGGAGGAGATGGAACAGTTACATTTTGTTGTTTAAAGCATATTTAAAAAAACAAAACAAAACATTTGGTTAGAAGTTATATAATCATTAGATTTGTTTATTGAATCCAAGCATTTTCTTATAATTGGCTGGTAGTTGGAATATCTGCATAGATCTAGTAGTGTTTTTGTTTTTTGTTTTTTTTTTTTTTCCTGTAAAGATAGTGTAGGACTCCTTTGACCTTGAAAAGATGATCTATAGTCCCTTTTTGCCTTCATTATAAGGTGCATTCTTTATGGTCTACCTACGTTAGCAAAACCAAACCAAGTACTTCTCTGTCAGACTCTGTCAAGGTTTTCAGGAGGGTCAAAGTGCTGTATTTGGAGGTCATAGACTTTGGAGTAGAAAGTCAACTGGCAACAATAAGAGGAACAGATGCTTGAAATTCTGTATATGTATGAATATGTGTGTGTACAGAATAATTCTAAGCAATCCAATAATATGGTCAGAAGAAAATTTTTGACAAAAGTGATCAACTGAGCTATTGTTGAATGACAAGACAATTAGTGGAGGGGGATTAACCTCGCTAAAATTTGTTTCTAAAGCTTTTTTTCTATTCAAAATCAGCACAGTGTAGTGCAATAGTGAAAATAACCTTTCTAGTTACGGTCAAAAGATATGCTGTGTGTATTTGCTAGCAAGTTTCTTAGAATCGACTGTGCCTGTAGACACGAACTTTACAAAGGTAGTGGTGTGTCAGCAACATCACAGGTGTCACCACAGGCAGGCGTTACAAATGTCAGCAGTATGTAAGTGGTATTTATAAATAAGCAAAACCATGTGAATTGGTCTACATTTGTTAGTCAACCATTACACACCTTCAGTATGCTGATGCCTAGCGCTTGGTTGAGTACCTCATGTGTTTTGAATGTACACTAAATATCAAGTGGTGTACACAGCTTGAAAAGAAAAACAGCTTTAAAGAAAAAGGCAGACTTTTTTCCAAGTCATTCTTGTAATGCCCAAGAAAACACTTCCATGAGTGTGAAGAACAGCTGCCTATAGACTCTGGGAAAAATCATTTCTGGATCTCTCTTGTCCATACTCATTCAGAGCTGCTGTAGGAAGGCAGAGTGCTGCAACTCTTCAGGGCAGCTTGAATCAGCTTGCATGAATATTGCCCTCTCCAAGGATATTGGCATGCAAAACAGATTTTGTTCATTTTACCGCATTTGAATGCATCTCACAAATAGATTCGTAGCTGTTTTGAAATGTACAGACAGCTTTTGGATTAGGGTCTCTTCAGTGGGAGTTAACTAATGCATGATCCATGTAGATAGGTGGAAATAACTCCTTTTCTCTTCCAAAAGCATTTCTTTGGTACAGCTTAATTTGCATACCCTGTTTGTGTTGCCTTACGCTGTATATATTCACTGGAGGTAACTTACCTGTGCAAGCACAGTGGCAAGCTGTTGTCAGACTGAACATGCACTGCTTTTTTGCCCCCTTCCCCTTTTTCTTAATTATATCTCCAGTACTGAAATTGGGAGAGTGAAGCATCTTCCAGAGCTACTTGTGATTTAAATGTGCAACTAAACCAGCTTCATATAGCACCTTCAAGTATGTACATCTAGTTGATTTTTGTGGGACCAGCCTCAGCTTGAGCAGTGATGGAAAGATCAGATCTCGTAAGGTTGAGAAAGATCTGAATTGCTTAATCTATAATAAGGACCCCTATAACACCTCTTTTAAATTCTGATCCATTTTATGAAGGTGATTTTAGAAAATCTCGTTGTAAATAGATAACTGAAGACTGTTTTAATGTTATCTCTATAAGCAAAGCAATTGTTTGCCTTGTTTGTCTAAAAATGGCCAAGTACTGTGGTGTACAGAGCGACCACTGAAGGAAGCTTGCATAGCACAGCAAAAATGCGGTGTCTTTATTTTTCATTGTGACTGATGAGTAAGGACACACTAACTTCTCTGGATAATAGGGCAAATTCTGGTGTGCCTCCAATAAAATTCACTTAGATAAAGCAAACTTTTGGGGCCTAAGCTTTCTTTGCTTGAATTTTTGCAACATCTAAGATATCATAGCTCAGCAGAGTTTATTTGTTATATTTTGTAGAAGAACGTTGTAGCTACAAAGGGCAGAAGTTTATGAAGATGGAAAACCTTTCACAACTTTTTTTTTTTTTCGTCAACTGGAACGCAATGCTAAAATTTCTTTGAAAGTACCTGAATTCAGCACTGGAATTCTAGCGAAGACAAACACTTAAAAATTGCATTTTTATATTTTCCATTTATAAGTTTTAATTTAGATAAAGTAAAGTTTTAGATAAATTAAGTTCACCTTAACAGTTTCTGTTGTGTGGCTTGGTTAATAGGCAAGAAGTTTTTGTCGTCTTAATGTTTGGTGTATTCGGGCAGAAAGCCTTCACAATGAACGGGTTTGTGGCTTTCATCTAGAGCAACAATAAACATTGCAAGTTTTGCAGGAGTACTGGCAAGTCAGCGTAATTTCTGATCAACAGTTGCTAGGACTGTTTTGAGTCTTGGTGAGTACTCGACTTGTTTTCTCAATGTCTTCAGCTCCGTGATTGACTACTTCTTTTGTGTTGTGTTATGAAAAAACATAATGAAAATAGTATCAAAAGTTTTAGCTCCAGCATTCGTCTGAGTCCTATTGCACGTGGAATGCTCTCAGAGATGTTCACTGCCTTAATTTTAAAGGGATTTCCAGTCATGTGGATGCTGTTGTTCTTCAGGCCCACACGAGGTGCTTATGGCTGCTGTGAATGCTTAGCTGATGGTACTGCCAAAAATTTCCGAGTGGCCAGAATAACTGCACAGCCATTAACTCTTTAGTATGAATCGGAACAGATCTTTAACTTGCTGGTGAAACTTGTGATCTTTGACTTTGAAATGAAGAAGTGTCGATATAAGCACAGAACTCTCATGTATGAGGTGTAAATGGTATTCTCGTGTTGGCTTGTAATGTTATTTCTGGCATTTCATAGTGGCAGTAATGTCGGTAACAGCACCTACAGCCAGATAAACTTCAGTCAGATCTTCCAGTAATGACCTTAAAATAGGGTCTTCAGCTCTGAACTCTGTGATGAAGGTGTTTTTTCTTTGCACCGCAGTAGTCATGGCCATTACAAACTGTTCTAAATTCTCCATTCTTAAAATCGTACCTGTTTGCAGGAGGAGCCTGCTGGGTATTGCACTGTAGGGTCTTTGGTAGTTAAATTTTGATAGCTCATGAGTGACTTTTACCTTGGTTTTGTTGAAGAAGCTGTGCAATTTTGATAAGGATTTTCAGAAGGAAAGTGTTATGAGCATGGCCAGTTGACTCAGAGACAGGGTAAAGGCTTTTACGACTCTTTTAGACATGTGGAAAAGTGATTCTTAAGTGACACTAAAGCTAAAATCTGAAGTGAATTTTACTAATAGGCTCATGATTTGTAGTGAAGGAAAATCCAAATAAAGCTGTTTTTAACTTTTTCATTAGAGACTGCAATGCAGATCGTGTGCTATAGCCAGATTTTGTCCTTTGCAAGAAAGCCAAAGTTTTAAGGCACGGGCTTTCTGATAGTAGTGTTTTTAATTGTGCTTTTCTGATAAAAACCATCTGATAATCCTCAAGGAAAAATGTTACATCTTGGTGGCCAGGCTTGTTCTTCCTCTGTGCATGTCCTTGCCTTGCTGTTATCTGCAGTAGCGCTAAAAATGGCCCCTCTTGCTTCATGTCTGCTAGGGCTTCCCCCAGACATTAATATTTATTCCTTTTGCAGTATCTGTTTTTTAAAGATCAGTTTAGAACCTAAGCTTGTTTGCAAAATAACCTTCCAAACAGATTGTTTTGAGATGCTTGTATATCGCTTTGATTTATGAAAAGAAATATTTCCTGAAATGTTCACCATTTCAATTGACAGATGACAACAGACTCATATTTAACTCATGGCAGTATTTTTCAGCTTTTTGTGATACGTGTATCCATAGATACCTCCCAGTGGAGGAGGTAGACCCCTTACATTTCTCATACTTGCACTGTAAAATAAAATGTAGGAATATGCTTTTCTTCACTGCTTCAAGCAAATCCTTGGGAGTATTTCCCAGGCTCCTATGGCTCCGTGGACAACAGAATGGAAACAACTGACTGAAGTCATTAGGTTGGCTGTTCTTGTGTCAGCAGAGATGTTGGTAGACACTTGCAGTGCACTGTCAGAACGTGCTTTGGCTGTACTCCGAAGCCTTTGATACTGCTACGGCCCCTTCAGAGGGCTTGGTCTAGACTTTATAGTGCAATTATTTACAGGAAACATGATGCTGCGCCACTAAATAAAGTTGACAACTCTAATTGCACTAGATTTATAAATTGATGTGGATAACATATCTTTCTGTATGTGAAGTTGAAAATAGAAAGAAAATATTCTTAAAATGGAAAAATATGTTTAAGGCTGTGTAAAGTCCTCCTTTGATGTTGTGTGACATTTGCTATTGAATCTGAGAGTTTTCAAGCGGTTTCTGAAAGAAATAACATGATGCTGACTGGACACAGGTTAATGAGATGTATTTCTGTTTTCATAGACTCATAGTATGAAGCATTGGTTCAGCTCTCTCCTGAGAAGACAAGAGTTGTACGAATAGAAGATCAAAAATTGTTTCATCTGTTGAATTCAAATAGTACCGAATAGTTAAAATTAAGAACTTTTTTTGTGCAGGTAATTTTGCAGCCTTAATGTTACTTTATGAATTGTAAGAACATCTTATCCAGACTACTGTGGAGATCTAATACTTTAGTATTGCTTCTTATAAACAAATGAAAATCTGATGAGTTATTCTCTCCTCTTGGATAAGAGTTTTGTAGCTTGGCCAAATCCTCATGATTCTCAGGCCAGATTGCTTGTGTTGCAGGTCTTTACGTGAATAAAATGGCAGATATATTTGGCACGCCCTTTGAAGTCCAGTTTACATCATGGTTGAATTTCATTTTGAAGTAACCTTACTGGAATGTGTTGTGAAGTTGACACATTTGTCCCTTAGTAATACTTCTCTGTGTGGGACTCCTCCCAGATTTCACAGCAGAACTAGATTTGACAGTAGAACTCATCCCGTCCTTTTTATTGACTCAAGGTGTGACTGAAGATGCAGATCCTTTCATCACATATTCAAATGGATAGTTTCTGACTGTAAAATAAATCTGGCTTGTGCCCACTCAAAAGTTGCTGCCAAACATCTCAGGCTACCAAGCCTAATGTTTAAATTAACTCCTGCAATCCCAGGTTTTGTACAAGAAGGGTGTTTTAAAGGGCTAAATCCCAAACTGCCACGATACAAGAATGATTCAGTATTTATTGCTTAAGGTTTTACTACTTTAAATTTACTGTAGAAAGCAAACTTGTTGGTGTAGGATGATTATATTGGCTCATAGAGCAGTTAATGATTGCTTCTAACAAACGTTTTGTCTTTTAATCAATTAGCTAATACAAACTGTAGACCAAGTCTTTCAAATAAAATTAGTTAAAATATTTACATGCAATTTTTCAAGTATATATGTGCTTAAACTGGATACAAATGCAGGCTGTAATGCTTACCTTTCTATACAAAAACTGGTCTGAAGCCCAGAATGTGTGGAACACGTTTCTCATCATATTCCTAATAAATTGGAGGAATTTCAACATGCCAGCCTATTATTAACCAGACTGGTGCTTTTTCTATAATAGCGAACTAGCAACTAATATGTCTCCTGTCAAGTTTAAAAATAGCGCTACATCTCCCATTACCACACCTATTAGTTCCCTATCCACTCAGAGAAATTCTAAATCAAGTTTCTTTCATCTGTTTAAACCTAATGGAAGACTTCAAGTTCATACATATTATCAAATTTATAGTAATAAGTACACTACTAAAAAGATGAGTCTTGAAAACTGTCTTGAGCCTTCCAGAACTGTAAACACAGTCCAAATAAGTTGGATAAAACCAACGTACCATAAACCAACATTAGCAGTCTTTGTTAAACTGAGTTATCGTTATTCCAGGCTTTTGAGTTACATGGCAAATGGGAGCTTATAATTAACTGTTAAATCAGAATAACTAATTTTCTATCAATTACAATTGCTAATCTTGCATTTGCTGGTTATACTCTCCTATTAGATCTGCTATTTTTTCTATTGAAAAACCTGTTACTAGCTGAAGAGCTACCCAAAATATTAGAACGTTTTGTGAAGATGATCGATTGTTTAATACCTAGTGCTCTATGGTGTATTCGTGTCTCCTTCTGCGAATATATTGGGACCATTAATGGGAGGAAGCAGAGGAACAAATTCAATGGAAGAGTAATCCTGTGTGCTGGTGGTGGGTCCTCATGGCTGTGGTCATTTCCCTGGCAGAGCCTGGGCCCTGTTTCTCCATCACACCTCTTTGTCTTTGCCCATTCTCTTCTGGCTTAGGAATCAAGAAAGCCTTCTCCTGATTAAATATCAAAAACTTACTGTGTCTTTTTTAATCTGTACACGCAAAAATAGTTTGCAGACAGTATTTAGTTTCCCTGGTACCATACTCTGAATAGTACTTAGTTCCATGTATACCACTTAGGAGGTCAATTAGAGACATGCATACCAAGCGGTGTATTGTAATTGCTGTTCACAAAGTAATGCGAATCAGGAGACTGGTCAATGAAATTTTCCTGAAAATGTTTCCTTTGAGTGCTGTGCTCCAAAGGGAGGTATGTACTTCCCCACTGAGGTGCTGTGGCTGTGTGTGGTTTTGAGTTAACGATAAATGTGATGCACAGATGTTTTTCTCGACTGAAAAAAATTGCAATAATTTACTTTATGCAATATAGATTAAGATCTTCAAAGATTTTGATTGAGGGTGGCTAGAAGCATAGATGCGAAGTATTCATGATGATCTTAGACTATGTCAAGAAAGAAGGTGAAAAGAAAATTTGAGTATTAAATTTCTCTGCTTTTCCATGTCTGAAAGAAAAAAAAATACTAACTTACAACATGAAATCATGAAGGCCATTAGTGCCTTTATACAGATAAAATAATAAAGCAATGGAAATACTGAGTTTTAAAATGCATACTCTGCATATGCATTAACAGCTTTTTCATAAGGATTTATAGCAACATTGTTTACTTAGCATGCACAGGCTAATGCACAGATTTTACAGCATGCTACTTTCTAAATATGTAAACTCCAAAAGGAGCCGTTACAATCTCTTGTGTCAGGGTGTCTCCGGATTAATAGCCATGGGACATCTTTAAACCGTAACTTTCGATTCCTGCTGTTGGATTTCAGGGTTGAAAGCACAGATGTACGAACTGAACCCTGCAATCCTCACGGTGTGCTTTTTAGTTAAGATAACGATTCTTTTAAAATTCTATTGTTTGCAACTCTAACTGCATCTTCTTAAGTGCTGCTGTGCTTCTTACCTGCATGGGATGCCTGCCTGCCCGTGCTCCCACAGGCAAATGTAGTGAAGAACACAATTCTGTGAACGACAACTCCTGTGAGCTGGGAAATGCTGTAAAATTGTGAATTTCTCATGTGAGTTTTAAGCAAAACTGTAGTTTTTTTTTTTTTTCATATATTCATTTGTTTATTTTTATTTATTTATGCTAGGCAGGGTACTTGAAAAGGCTGACGTGTAACTGTTGTGCAGACGTGGGAAGGAGGTGCCACGCAGCTCGGTGGATCCATGGCTCCACACTGGTGAGAGACATTTTACCTGTCTGATCGCACAAAGGCAGACTGCAGAATAAGGGGGCCTGGCTTGACAGTACACAGTGACATGCAAGCCCATCTGTAGTCCAGCCAAATTTTGGCTGGTCTGTTCAGTGGTTTAGGAAGGCAGGTTTTGACAAGGCAAGCAAGGAGAAGTTTCTGTAGTGTATTGCAAAAGAAACAGAAAATTTACAAATTTTTGTAAAAGAAGATCTTAGTAGGATTTCAGAAGATTTCATCTCTTTTTTGTCCAGCAAGAATAAAGGCTGCAAGAGCAAATAGGTTTTCTTTAGGAAGCCTGGAATTGCTGCTTGTTGTCAATGGATGAGCAATTATTCAGGTGTCAAACAAGTGGCCCTCAAGTTGCAACTAAGGGGAATGCAGCTTAGAAGCTGGAGAAGTTGAAGTCATGCTGTGGATTTGAGAGTAATTTAGTCTTAAAGTTTATGAATCACGGGTCTGCTCTGATGGGGCTGCACCCGGTGAAAGAGGCAAGCTTCTGACTGCTAATGTGTGGTCTCAGATTTTGGATGAGGAAGCTGAGGAGGAGTCATATTCATAAGGGTTCCTTATCTCATCACCTACACCATAATGGTAGCCACTGATAGTGAACACAAATTGTACACAGTTCTTTTTCCGTGATGGGATATTTCTGCATTGCTTGCGGTTGTTCAAATAGCGAAAAGCAGGTTTTAAATAAGAAACTACCTTTAGGCTGTGAGATGAAGGAGTCTGTTGGGCACAGAGCAAGCCACGTGATTTGTATGTACATCACCTACTCTTTGCCTGCTGTGATGGCAATACTGCGGAAAAGCTTGAAACATAGACTAGCAGCTGTATTTTGGCAGGTTCAAAACGACAAGAATGCTGGACAGTGCTTACTGTGCACCGTTACACTTGTTGCTGGTCAAGTGCTAGAGTCAGACTGAGCTTGTGATCTTAATATATGGGTTTTTAATTGGGATGACACAAATCACTTTTTCCTGTTTTTGTGAGCTGCAAGCTCAGAACTATGTGCATAGTTTTTTGGTTGGTTGTTTCTGCAGCTGCAGACAGACTTTCTTGAAGAGTGTTAGAAAGTCAGTTTGCGTTATAAGGCAGCCAGGCAGTAGTAACTTTTCTGGAAAAACTGTCCTGTGGTGGCACTTTGATCTAAAACCTTACAAAAATATATTTAACTTAAAAACTTGACTTAAAAGTTTGTCATTGGGACTGCTGGTAGAATCTGGTGAGTGTGCTATGAGTGATCTTTCAGTAGACATCCATATAGGTTTTGCATCAAAATGAAAGTGATTCACATATGTGAGAGCATGACTTTTCAAGCACAAGAGTGAGACACAAAGCTCTTACTCTGAAAGTGAGTTTAAAAATCAATAATTAATTGCATATTTTAAAGTGTATTACAAGCAGCTGATTTTACAGTACGTCTTAAAATAGTCTACAGGAGAATAACGTAGCAGTCCTTTAACCAAGTACTTCAAATAAGTATGGTAAAGAAGCCTGATACTGAAAGGGATTATGAGGCAGAGTTCACAGATGGGAATACTTACCTGGCTGAGACCACTGGGACTTGTGCCATTTTCTCCCATTCACTCAGGTTTTGTTTTTGGCTGGGAACTGATTGTCAGTGTAATGAACACAGTCTTCACAGGCATATATTTGTAGATCATAAGCAGAGGGAAATAGAATTCAGTATTTTAGTATTTAGTGAAATAAAAACAGACAGTGCAATACATAACTGGTTTCAGTGTAGACAATTGTGTAGGTGTTTGCAACTCTTAGGTTGTGTGGATGGGACAAAGTGTGGTTTATGGGTGTCACCAGTAAATTAATATTGGTGCTGATGCAGGCGTCCAAATAAAGGTGAACAATTTTGGTTTACCGCTTTTGCAAAAGAAGTAGCTATTTTCTTGCATTTTCCAGTTCATTTATATAAAAGATAAATTAAGTGGCATTTTCGCTTGGTGCATATATACAGTTTAGTAATGACTTACCCCCGGTACTTTTGGGTGATCTAAATACAAGTTAAATTTTGGTCAAACATTAAAATGCAGTTGTGCTTAAGGTACAACTCTGGGGTTTCTGTGAGTCATTATCATGAGTAGGAGGGTAATGCAGACTCTTTCAATATAGGTTACTTTGTGTGTGCGTGCTGCATCAACACTTACTGTGTGCGCGTTGCGGGGCTGGGAGGAAGAAGGGGCAGGGGAGGCAAGGTAATGGCCCTTCGGGAAATCCCATTTTACCAGAATGTGCAGCACTAAAAGATTTTGCCTATAATAGGCACTGCAGTGTGTTTATCTGAAATCATCAAAGGCTGTAGGTATGTTTATGTACACAATGCATACCTGATGGGTTTTGTAGCCGGGTGAGTGTGCTCTGGATACGGTGGTGGAATAAACTTCTCATATGTGTGGGACTGTGACCGTTGAAACAATCATTACTGAAACCGTATACCTTATTTCCTGTAACTAATAGCAGCTCTCTACCTATGGAATATATTAACAGTTATTCCCTTGGTTTTGGATTGTTGCTCAACTATTTTGTTGGACAGATATTTAAACATGATCTGTAATTTATGTTGTCTGAATACGTCAATGAGCGGAGCTAATTATGGCTTCCTGATGCGAGCTGTGCTGATGTTTGTGAAACCACACTTCTGTGTCTAAGACAGAGCAAATGTATGTTCCTTAATAAATCATGGAAAATGACGAGTTTTCTCTACCTAGGCTGGTTAACAAAAATACTTCAGTTAGTGTTTACCTAGAGTTTAAAATGAAGCAATGGTTTCTGTGGCTAGTTGAACAGTCAATTCTTCCGTGCCTTTAAAATAAATATTTATTGCTCCGTATAGTATAGAATTTTATTTTTTGTAATTGCAAACTCTTGGGTCAAACAGCAGCGGCGCATTTAGGGACTGACAGTGACTCCATCACTTGTCATTTGCTGCAGCGACTCACCTCGTGGTAGAGCTGCAGTGGGTGACAAAGTCCTGCACGGGCATCACTGAGAGATGCTGGCTTTGGCTTTAATTAACGTGGAGAGGAGTTTCACAAGGTACCTAAACTTATCGGCACCTCAATATACCTCCGTAACAGTCGTGGGGCTTTTGACATCTTTACCACTTAGCAGGATTTTCTTATTCCAGCCAGTTTTTATTAATGCCTGTCCTGAAGAACGTGCTAGAGCACGTGCACGGGGGCCGTGCAGAGGAAGGCATTTTTCAAACGCAGCGGTGCTGCGCTCCTGGGGCTGGGGCTGAGCTGCTGGCTCCAAAGAGCGGCTCCGTGGAGAGGAAGCCCTGTAATGGGAAAGGGGAAGCGGTTATGTTTTTCTAATATTTGTTGTTTTCTTTGAAATGGGTAAAAGAATACCTGGAGTGATTTATATTTAATTGAGGATTGCATTCCATCAGATACGGTGAATGTTCTCAGGCCATTTATCATCTGTGTCTTTTGGAGACCTCCGAGGAGTGTATAGTACATATTTACCTTAACTTGGCTAGGTCAAGGGAAATAAAGCAAAAATAATAGATGTTATTTTTGTGTGTGAACAAAACTGGAAGTCATGTGGATGAAATATGAGGTAAATGACTGTGTCCTGCCTCCTCTGTGACTTTTTAAATCCAAAGAATTATTAGTTATATATAATATAATTTCCTTTGCATTATCAGTGTATGTTTTTAAAACATACAGTTCAGTGGCTGGCTTTTTCATTGTTCCAGATTAGTCAGCCCCTGAAGTAAACATGACATGTACTGAGCTGCCAGCATTGTTTAGTAGTTTCATATTTAAGTAGCATCTATTTTTTTTAAAAGCACCATATACTGCTCTTTATATAACACTTCTACTAAATCAAACATGATTACAACCTATATTGCATGTAGGTTGTATGACACTAGAATCCTACAAGTGTTAGTGAGGATTTTAGTGAGCAATATCTGAATTCTGGGGGAGTAAGAGTTTTGTAAGAAAGCCCTTGAGCTTCAGATCACCTCTGAAAAATTTGTCGTTGCTCGTTTTCACCCGTGCATGCTGCTGCTGTGGGACCTCTGGATGCAGTTCTGAAGAACTGTGCAGCAAGAGCTACCTAACATGCACCCCACAGTGCACCCCATTTTGAACTGAATTTCTCAGCGTTTGTTGTATGGCAATATTTGTGTAATATTTGCAAACTGCTTTTATTAGTAGATTTAAAGATAGGAGGGTAAATGCAGAGTAACCTAAATGTCAGGACCTGTAAACAAGGAGGAAACCCGAGAACTGAACGAGTCTGTTCCTGTCAGCATGTGCGTTTGTGTGTTCATTCTCCGTCCCAGTGAGGAAGTACAGTGAAAACTGCTGCAAAATAAAATCAGAGAACATTGTTGATTCAGCTAAACCTAGTGATAAAAACGGTTTCTGAACTAGTCTGGTGAAGTGTAATTTTATCAGATATTTTATGAACAAATTACTTTATTGTTGATGCCACTAATGATTGGTAAATTCACTGTAACTCATTCCCACTGAGTGACTGAGTCAGTGACATTTACAGACTTTCCTCTACCCCATTTTTGAGGGGGGCTGAATTTGCAAAATACTTCCCTCTATTCCTTTGAGTTAAATTTTCAGCGATGTTTGATGACGAGCATAGCATGATTAATTACAAATTGTTCTGTAGGTGAATAGTGCATATTCCAAACACAGCTTGTGTTTTTATCGCAGTTATTACCCTGCAGGTTCCAAAAGGGCTTTGGAGTAGGGATTATGATTTCAGTTACATCATTGTGAATTCAGAAAACGCCAGTGATTTCAGAAGTGTGATTCTGAAATTAGGTCAGTGGAAAAGAGATCAGAATCTGCTTTGCTACCTGCAAAGAAGCAAACTCCAAAATGGAGAGAAGTCTCTGCTTCCAGAAGATGATTATTTTCCTTTTGAAAGAAACATATTTTTCAAAAAAATAATTTATTTGAAACAGCATGGGGGAGTCAATAATAGAACAAATTATAACCTGAATCCAGGCTGTATTATGACAGGAAAGAGCATGGAATACTTTCCTTCTTGCTAATTGATCTGTAATAACCCAGAAGTTCAACATCTCTGTTTTATCTTGCACTATGATGGGCCAATGGCACATAACTATCTAGAGGTTTCTTATATTTTGTCTTTTAATTACATTTCTGCAGCATTTGGATTTTTGTTGCTGGCTAGTTGATCTTTTGATGGCTGCAATACGCTTTTAATTTTTTTCCTTTGTCTTCTAAACTCTGATTACAGAAATATGTGTATATATATACATGCATATAAACCTGAACTTGATTTTAACTCAATTTCAAGGTTGAGATTGAGAATTTCTGGAGAGTATGTAGTTCTCTACTGAATTCTCACTTCTTGTCATCAGAGACTTTGAGAAGAAAAGAATTACAGTCTGAAACCACTAAAAATTACAGATCACAATATGCAGCATCAAACATGAAGCCCAAGCAAGTAAGTTAGTGGAGAGTCCTCCCTGATTAGGGTATTTTGAGAAGGAGATTATCAGAGGGCCTGTCACGGATGGTAAATACTTTCAGGGTTTTGTTTTCAACATTCTGATTTGATGGCGTTGGTCAAAGCATCTGAAAAGCAGCTTTTCAGTACCCCAAGTGTGTGACTCATGAAACATGAGCAATAGTCACAGGGTTTTCATCTTTCCCTTCACTTTGGGCAACACGTTTTGCTTCCTGTTTGTCAGCAGCCCTGTGGCTGAGTATGTGATAGCTTCCCTAAGCCTGCAATGTTGTTCTCTTCCAGCCCTTTTGGAGTACGGAAAAAATACCGTGGTTTGCATCTCCTCTAGGGTCCGAGCATGTTGCTTCCGGGATGCTTCCAGCTCCAGGGGATGCACGAGACTCCTGGTGTGCTCAGACTGCCTGGCCGCAGGCTGCTCTCAGGCATAGTCCTTCGAGCCACTTCCCAGACTGCTTTGGCTAAAATGTGTTTGAATTGTTCTTTAGCTTTACCCACTTCCTGTAAAAGGGAGAAACCTACGTAAAAATGAATAAAAGGCATTTTATGGACGTATCCTCTAACCTGTTGAAGAATGATGTATTTATGAGTGTGTAAAGTAAAGCTACTTTTAAATATTTGATTGAAAATGAAAAAAAAAAAGTATTTCTTAGTCCTGCACATTTTGGTCCCTTTAAAATTTCAAATGGTACACTGTAGTGGTTGAAACTAATAGGTGTGGTAATTTTGTCATTAAAAATATGAAGGATTAATTTCAGGGGAAAAATGAAGACACTGCAAGGCCTTGCAATATGTTTCTGCTTTTTCCAATATCCTTTTCTTAAAAAACAAACAAAACAAAACAAAAACTGCCTGTTTCTAAAGTGAAGTATTTCTCTGTTGTCATTTTCAGAATCCAGGCAGAACTGAAGCACTAGGAAAATGACTGTTCTTCTCATTGAACCTTTTTATGGTGGTTCCCACAAACAGCTGATGGATCTTCTTCACGAAGAGCTGGAAGAAGAATGTGTCCTCTGTACGCTCCCTGCCAAGAAGTGGCATTGGAAAGCACGGACCGCAGCTCTTTATTTCATGCAAACAGTGCCAACAAATACTAATTACAGGTAACACAGGAGTTGAATAATCTCAAAGCTCAAATTACAGGGAGGCCTTCAACAAGGTCTCTTGAGCTGATTCTTCAGTTCTTCACATGCAAGTGTATATGCACAGGCAAATAGAGACTTGCAATGGACAACGACAAGTTTGTCTTCTTGCATTGACTTCTTTGGGTATAAATATGGGAAGCCACCATGGTGCTTTAGAGTTTCTTAAAATACTTTGTCTTGCTGGTCCTTTAAAGTCGCCAAGAATGCACGTATATGGAAGTCTACTTATTTACAGATGTATATGTACATTTTATTTTAAAATTATCAAGTGAATTCAGACATAAGGAAGGGTTTAAACTGTTTTTCACAGATTAGGTTGAAAGATGGCACAAATGTGAACACTGCAAGCTTCCTCACTTACCCTCCCAGTTTATCTATTAGCAAGTCTGATTTATCAGAGTGTACTACTCAGGCTGACCTAGAGGATTAAGGGAGTCATTTTATCTTAATGATTGTCCGGTTCTGTAATGTGCCAGCACCTATAGATGTCAATTATGCATTAAGCGGTAAATTTCTATCAGCTAGAACCTGGACTGATAAAAGCAGACTATTTAGGTCAACAGATAGCTATCACATAGTGAGAATCAGTCACTCCAGAACCAAGCTGTCTTTAAAACCAGTAATTTTGTTTGGTCTACCTGATCAGTTGAGATGTGGTAAGATGATTGCGTGAGGCAGCGATGCACTGCACCGTGCAGCGTGCGCTCTGCTGGGGTGCACAGCAGAGCACCACGGCCTCAGCTGTAAATGAGCACCTGGTTGACTTTGCACCTGCATGGAGAGGGACTCTTCCTGCACTGGGACATTTTAGCACAGTCACCTGCTTTTCAGCCACAGAATTAACTTCAGCAGGAGCCCAGGTACACCTGAGTGAGCTAGTTATGCTTTTGAGTTGGGTCTGGCATTCGTTACTCCAAACAGGAGCAAGCAGATATAATGGACTGGGGAAGGAATACGATTTTTTCAGGAGTAGATCTTGTGCTGTGGAAGGCTGCATTTGAACAGTGTTGCCCAATACAATGTTTAATCTGTTTTGGAATGCATGCTATATGAATGTGCACCTTTTCTCTTCCTGCTTCTGGCTTGCATTTCAAATAAGCTACTCTTCCAAGCCAAGTATTATAATTATTCTTCCCGTTTGTCTTGTGCAAGGCAGTTAGCGTTGGTTTCATATTGCTTTTCTTTTGCAACAATTTTGTTTTGGAGGAGTATATATGACAAACTGTTATGTAAATTTGTCTTGTATCACAACCACATCCTCCAACGCATCACAATGTTATCTGTGTTCCTTCAAGGTCAGCAGCCCAAGCTGTCCAGCACTAACTGTATTAAACTAATCAGACATCACTCATAGACATACACTTCATTAGTTTAACTTACAGTTACATTGACCCAAGATAACTTAACTCCAATTTGTCAAGTAACCCACATCTTGGGAAAGGGGGGGGGGGGATGACGATGCCAAAAAAAAAGAAAAAAAAAAAAAAAAAAAACCAACCCAGCAGCTTGAAAACTCACTTGAAGTTAATAAACTTGCAATCTGTCATAGACTTATGTGCAAATATAACCTTTACTGACAACAAATAAATCTGATCAAACCAATAGAGCATCTTAAAGAGAGGAAAGCTTTTTCTTTGCTGTTGCTGTTAGTGTTTGATCAGACAGAATCAAATAGTCAAAGTTCACAAAGATGCAGTGTTAAAAAAGGTTATGTACCTTATCCTCAGATGCAGGATAAAATTTTAGGAACAAGGGCTGGTATGACTGCTGAGAGGAAAACTGATTAGAGGTACCTTCTACTTTACTTGCACATTTTTATGTTTGTTTTGTAATTGAACGTTTCAAGTATTTTATTAAATTGAAGGTATAAACGCATCAGACTGCAACCTAATGAGGCTGACTACTCTCTCCTACCAGAAAAATCATTGATTAAAATTAACATTGATTCTTTTATTTCTAGCTTGCTAGTAACCATTTAAGATCTGCTTCCCAGGCAGTAGA
The DNA here is from genome assembly GCA_013399115.1 of Anseranas semipalmata. NCBI lineage: Eukaryota > Metazoa > Chordata > Aves > Anseriformes > Anseranatidae > Anseranas > Anseranas semipalmata. Next base: position 220,180 of record VXAA01006756.1, on the reverse strand, counting down.
AGCTTGTGAAGATGAAATTATCAAACTGGCAGGAGTGTATGTTTTGAATTACACACTTAAATATTTAAACCTTCTTGTGAGGTAGTGGGAAGTATCAAATCTACATTATTTACAATATTGACATTATCTGCAGAACAAAAAAATTCTTTTCCAAGTGATGTTTTTTAAATATGACATTTCATAAATACCTTGTTTCTGTTTGTGCATTTAATGATACAGAAAAGGTCATAAATATTTCAAGTGCAAACTCTTCTGCTAACCGTGCTGCATTACTAAATTTTGCTTTTCCAGCTGTACTTTATTTCAAAATGCTGGTTCGTGTGAGAAATAATACTGATGCTAACTCGTCTGATAATTTTGCTGTGTATGTACCCAGCATATGGCTGCATGTGTACCTTTCAAAAGATAGATACTTCTGTACATATAAGCTAGCTATGGGAAGGAGGCAGGCTTGTTACTTTTCAAGTGAAGTTCAGTGCACTAAGTAACAGTTTTAAAAAGTGCTTTTGAAGCAGAACATGAGCTGAACAATAAATTGAGATACTCTGCAGTGACCAGTGACTTTGCGATGAACTTGCAAATACTTTCTTAGAGGAGAACAGACAGGTACTCCCTTGAGCAAGACCTAAGGCTGACCGGGTAGCGAGCAGTGCATCTGAGTTACTTTTGTGAGCAGCGTGGCTGATGTCTTGGTGCGCGGTGAGTGATGTTCCCATGCAAGAACAAGGAGATCTGTCCAGAGTGTCACAGGGAGATGATGTGTCCTCACCCTTCAAGGGGAACACATATTTCGGAAGGTATCAGAGGCTTAGGATTTCATCTGCAGCACTGCATAGATCTCTGTTATTTCCCTGATGCAAAGGCTGTGCTGTGTTTCTCTAGAAAATGTTTCTTTTCTGTTTTTGTGGCTTCGTTGTGCAGTGTGTTGTTAAACCAGCTCCCATCTTCATCTGTCTCCTTAAAGGAGGAGGGATGCCCTGATGAGTACGGGAGATCAAACATGCAGTGTATACCCTGAACTCAGAAGCCTGTAAGCACAGTTTTTATAGGTGGCATACGTGGCTAGTAAGCTCGGTGGGCTCTAATACGGCCATGTACTGGAGCCAGACAGAGCATTTCTAAGAGCTTTCTTGAGTTGCCGTACGGAGACTCACATGGTCTTTCCTTACTGCCTTGATTGGAAGGAAGGTGTCTGGGCAGAGGCTGCGTTAGTACGAGGAGTTTCACACGTTTGGTACAACTGCAGCTTTTCAGAGCCTCCTCCTTCCTCTGTCGAAAAGGGAGGAGACAAGGACTTCTTCACCTCGTCTTTTCTACCACTTCTCTGCTATCTGTCTCTGAGTAGTAGGAGCAAGACGTTTTTGTCTCTTTGTCTCCAATTTTTTGATTTCTAAGAAATCGTGAAATTCTTCTGTAGAAGTTGTGATGAATTCCTGCATGACTCTCCTTCACACCAGGAGTCAGAGCAATGCTGCATTTTCTAAGTGGCAATTTCCAAATTGCAGCATTTGAAACAGACTGAAAAAGGGCAGTATTACTGTCTGCTTTTTCTAGAACACTTTCTCCAACAGCTACAGCATTTTGTTATCTGTTGATGGAATATTATCATCTCTATTCCATAAATTAGGGAGGTCCAGCAGAGCCGTGACCTCCTCAGTCACGCTGCTTGCAGGCTGCAGAGCCAATGTGTTGTCTGCTTTGTCTCCCAGCTTGCTTCAGACAGCTTAAACTCTCTGATAAATGTAGATGTGTGATCCTGTCGAAAATTGTTTTCAATAGCACGTAATGACTTTTCAGTGATTCGAGGAAGTCTGTAACAAAAAAGAATTTTTTTAGACATTTTTTCCTTAGTTCAAGGAATGTTCTCAAATTTGAAAATATTATTTACTTTTTCATGAAGTGTTTTAATATTAGTTGCTTTTCTTTTTCCTGTAATTTTATTCTTTATTATGAGGAAATAACTTTCAAATTTTAAATAATAAAATGATTAACGTGACACACCAGGAAAAAAAAAATTTGTTTTAGTAAAGGCTATTCTCCACAGAAAATGTGATTCAAATACAAAAAAGTTGGTAGTAAAGATTTTGATTTGCAAAACATAAAGACTAAAGTGCAATGTAGCTTCCAGTTTGTTTTAATAGCACTGCTAGATTATTTT
>VXAA01006756.1:133682-216943 GCA_013399115.1 Anseranas semipalmata | reverse complement strand
TTTTTTTTTTTTTTGCTCAGTGTGAGCTTAAGAAGTGTGTGTGGACTGTGTATTTATGTCAGGTACATACGGAGCATACTCCTACAGAATAGGTCAGTGAATCATCTTTTGTACTTTGATCAGTTGATGCAAAGGGACAAAGAAAAAAGGCAACTAAATGTAATAGCTAGCACCCCCTGAAGATGGGGTTTAGATCCTATCTTCAATTAAAAGTAACGTGGGTGTAACTTCCTCGTTTCTGTAGCCTCACTGATGGATGCAAATCACAATGTACTTACCTTGCTGTAGAGATGTCCAAACCAGGAATCGCAGATCTCCTTCATTTTAAGGGACCAAGTACCCTGACAGACGGGTGTAGCAGACACGGCTTCATCCTGAGCTCCTCGTTACACTCCCTAGCTGCATAAGGGGTCATCACCTCTTTCATTTCATTAGTACTAAACTCGATTTTGTTTCTTTTTTTTTCTTTTTTTTTTTAAAAAATCAGTTGAGTTCACAAGGTTAGTTAACATGGGCTTGTGCAAACACGTACACATTCCTTCTGCCCACGCTCTGAACTAGCTGGTTGGGAGCTAGCTTCGCACCAGAAGGCCATATGGCCATACTAGCATGGTGTTGAGCCTCAACTAATAAGCCCTACTGAGATACAAGACACAGGCACCGTGTACTGAGCTAAAACAACTTGGTGACTTCTGACCAGAGCTGGCTCCTGTCCAGCCAGCTTAGAGTGTATGCAGAGGGCATATACGTCCATATGGAAGCGCATGAAGCTCCGCAACGTATCACAGATGATACCCTCCACTTCTATAGCCCCAGATAATAGAGGTTGTCCCAGCCTGAATAAAGAGTGTGAATTCCTTTCTGCTGAGGGGAACTTGGAGGCCATCTGATGCTGAACGTGTGTAACGTGGGAACGTACATGTAAAACGGGGCTTTGTGTTGTTTAGCTTAATACCGCCCAAAATCTGTTCTGAAAACTTCTGAAAATGTTATCACTCAAAGTAAACTTCTTTAGAAGAGTGTAAAATCGAATGTATTTGAGAATGATTTATCAGAATGGTAATATAAATCCATGCTTTGTTAAAGTTAACAAAAGAAAAAAAATCTGTTTATTGTTTGAAATTCTAGCTTTTTTTTTTTTTTGTAGTGGGAAGGTATTGTAAATTAAGGTTACTGCTCCAGTAAAAGGCTTAAGTAAAGTCTAAGGACAAAGTCATTTCATACTGAGAATAACACCACTGCTGTGTTCTGTCTCTGTCAGAACTAGGCTGCTAAAATTTTACTTTTCAGTATCACGGAGAGGCTGCCTGGAAGTTTTCCTGAAGTCGGCGAAGGAGGTGGAATCGCCTTTGTTCGGCAGATTAATTGCACTGCTGCCGCTGTGCAGAGCGGCCAGAAGCAAAGTTCTGGCGCTTGAAGCCCTTGTACACTGCGACGTTTTAAGAGCGAATGTTTTTATTCTTAGGTCAGGCTGTGTAAAAACTGGGGGGAGGAACCCAACGACAGCAACAAAAAAATCTTTTGAGAAACAGGACAAGTAATTTTGTAAGTAACTACCTGAAATTTATTCAGGCAGACAGCAATATGATCTTAAACATTCACTTTGCATTAATCAACTTTGCCTCAGATAAAATCCTGGCAGATGGTAGCTATTCATTTTAAAAGTGACAGGTTTTCTTTACATTTTTTTGTGTGTAAACCCCCCACATGCACACTTCTCTCCAAAAAGTTTAGTTGTTTAATTTGCCCAACATGCATTTTTCTTAACTACGCTCCTGTTATTAGGCAGTTTCACAATTTGGGTAGTTAAAAGAGGTTTTAGAGGAATTTAAATCAAGGCTACTTCCTTTGAAGTCAGTGGAAGTATATATGATCTCAAATTTGGCATAAATAAGATGAGAATGATTAACACAATGCAATGGGAGGTGCGGGAGCGGGAATTAAGCTAGTTGCGACTGGTGCGTGATCTCCGGACAGTGCTAATGTGAAATGGCAGTTGTCCGTTTGATGTGTAAAAGGTTTGCTGAAATTCCAGAAAAATATTCTGATGAGACAATGAAAGAACAGGCTGTTTTTTCAAACTGTAGCATGTGTTTTTCCTTTATGTTCTTGAGTGCCTGGGGAAATCCTTATTTTTCTTTCTAAAATGAATTTTATGAATCACCTGGAGAATTGATATTTACATTGCTAGCAGTAAAATGTAATGAAATTGTGCATTATGATTCAGTATTTTTATACTTAAGATTTTAATGAGTATTTTGTCTGTCCTTTTAAATGCTTGCTGTGCATATATTTTATTTCCAGATTACTTATAGATTACATTTCTATTTTCAAATAACAAATATATACAGTACGATATTATAACGAATATTATACTTTCTAGAATTCATTGTCATTTTAGTCCGTAACACTAATTTGATCTTCCAAAGGGAAAGAAACAGCTTTTGGTTTATATTTAATAAAGAGAAAAATCTTGATTTTTTTTTTTTTTGTTGTTGTTCTAGGCTGTTTTTTTTTCCCTAATCTCAATTTTTTTTTTGTACCCAGGAAACAAGTAATACAAGTTTTGTCAGATACTTGATTTGCACATGATTTGGATTTATAGCTTTATATTCCAGTGTCATAAATAACTAGCTTTCTTAACGAGTACTTGCAGCTTGGGTGAATTTTGTGAATTATTTATAATGAAAAGAGATTTTATGTAATGCAAAGTGTTTGTAGTGAAACAGTTTGGGGAAGATGTACGTTAACCCTATTCTTTTTTTCTTTTTGCAAGCGTTAACCTGACCCATGTGCACTGAAGGTTGCCTCCGTTAAAGTCAGCCTTGGTTCAGGCTGCCAGGGAGGTTTCAGTTGCCAGTCTGCAGCAGACCAGGGACCCAGTTAGGAAGGTTAGTGTGTAGTCAACGTGAAGAACAGTCGTAAACACGAGGGCTGTTAGGGGAAGGCGTTGTGCGGTTGGATCCGCTGCAGGGAAGCTGCTGCCTTACGGAGCAAAGGCGTTGGTAGCGTAGCGTCTGGAAGGGGCCGCTGGTGGGAGCAGCACTCGGATGAGACATCCAGTTGTACAACAGGAGGTATCCTCGGGTTGTTATGACAATGTTAAACCTTTCGGAAGCAGAGGTTTCTAAATGTAACGCAGATGACACAGTTTAAAGTATTTGTTCATATGGTCACTTATCTCACAGTTTGTCACAGGGTGTTTTTCTGGCAGCAGATCGTACTGGCTACTTATGTGATGTAGGGAAAGAAAAGCCTTCAAAATAATTAGACTTTTTGAGCATTTGCATTTTTCATGCATTTAATAACTTGTGTTGCTCAGCTCTGAATGTTACCCTGTTTCGTTCTTTGCTGTGTTACGTGGTTCAGCACGAGGGCAGACCTCACCACGCGGCTCCCTGCGTCGCTTCCAGTCGCGCTGTAGCTGCTCGCCTTTCCTCCAGGGACTACCACTGCCATGATTGCCGGGCAGGGACTGTCCCTGATGCACCTGGGTGGTAAGCACTGGAAGGTGCACCAGTATTCCTACAGCTGCTTTGTCACATAGCTGTGGGATGTTTGCATCTGCTGTGGGCTCCTAAGAGCTGCAGCATGCGTTTTGAACACGCTGAGCTAGTCCCTGGAATACTGTGGAAAGGCGAGGTAGGTCGCTCTAGAAGGTGTGCTGAAGGGTGTTTGGTCTGGTTTTATCTGCCTGGTTCCTCTGAGATTACAACCGTACACAACACTGTAACCTGCGTGCGGCTATGTAGGCAGGTGATACCTGTTGCCAAGTACAGCAGCCTGGTAGGGTTGTGCAGAGGCTGCAGAGAGAAGTGGTGCTCCTGGCCCAACATCATGTAGCACCTTATCCAGGGAGTTTTATTTCGGACCAGGTGTAGCCAGCTTCTTGTGCACCAAACGTCCATAAGACGTGGCTGACGTACATTAAATACTCTCCAGGAGCATCTCCTCCTGGTTTAGTTTCATCTAAAAGAATCCAGTTCACAGTCTTGAAGACTACTCTGGTGAGAACTGAGGCACAGTAAGTGAGGATGGTTGGTAGAGTTGCTTCATAAAAGCTCTTCTGAATCAAACTGAAATGCTAATCTAAACTGACCCATAAAATACTTGACTTTGTGATTTGTGATGTTGTTTCTTCCCTAAATAGACAACATATACCTAGCCTGTAGTTTGATTATATGCCAAGTTACGGTGCATTGGACTGCATTAAATTTAATATGGACTTCTGACTCCCCCAAACTGTAGTTTGATCAATCTGTTTCCTCCTCCTCTTCTCTCTTACCCTTCTAAGCCCAAGTGTCTTGGGAATGATACCTACTATCAGTATGCTTTGAATTATTATGATGATTCATTTACCCTCCCTTGAAAAAAAAAATTGAAAGTCTAAGTAAATTCTGCCTATTCATCTGAATATCTTTGACAAATACAAAGCAACCAAAAGGCTTTTCTACTTCTCATTTTGTAATGAAGATTTTTGCAATCTCCTTATTCCCTCGGACACAATTTTCCCTTTCTTGCCTCTGTGCTTTGTCCCTGTCTTTTCCTCCCTCCCTCCTGCACATATACTCTGATGGTCCAGTGGACACAGTCATTTTAAAGAATGCTTTCCATTTCAGAGTGCTAATTTTTTTTATTGTTTATGTTTATAACCTTGCCAACTTGATCATCATTTTTTGTTTCAGCTCTCTTAATTTCTATTTTACTTGTTGCACACTGGAGCTTATGTTTCTGTATTATAGCAACTTGAAGAAAGAATGAAGGAAACAGCACTGGACAGAACATCAAAAGCAAACACATTTTTTCTTTTTCTTGCAGAAGGATTACTGGAAGAATTTATACCTGATATCAGTACTGTTTCTGGTAATTACTAGGAGGAAAGATATATCTAGAGTGGGCCTAACATTTCTCTCACATCAATTTTACCTGATGGTAACTACTTACAATATTTAATGATTTATAAAAGGGTTTAAAAATAAAACAACAAAACTCTAAATTATTCTAAGAAAAGCAGTAGAAAATTTATTTCAACTATTTTTTGTCGCAGCTAAGTGATATTCTTGCTATGGGTCTTGTTAACATGTATTTTCTTTGAGTGACTTTTTTTTTTAACATAATGTATTTTGCATGTAATGAAGATGTGTGCCTGTTTGGAATATGGAAAAATCTTTTTCATGGAGTGTGATATGAAGAAATTTTTGAATGCATATAATGCTATGTATATTACATACAGGTGAATTTAAAAAACTGGAGAAGAGTAATTTGAGAACATCTGCAATTTTTATTTTTGTAAAAGAATATCCCATTTTTAATTAAAGATGGAATTTAAGAATGATAAATGGGACCATTATCTAGTAGCAGTTAGTTTGCAGGCATTTTTTCCTACTGTTCTGCAGAGTGCTGCAGGTTTGACAATGCCTTTGGCTTTTGTGAGCAAAATGCATTTCATACTTGTGACAGAATAGTTGTAACTCACTAAACATGAAACAGTTATCATACATAGCGACACCTCTGTGTTTAAACCCCAAGGAAAGGAATAGAATTATTTTAAACTGTGTATATACAGAAATTTCCTAGTAATCAATTTTATTAAAAACATAACAGCTAAAAATTTTATATGTCAAATGCATTTGGAGAAATAGTGCTAAAGATACTAAAATTATGCCAGAAGAAAAGATGAATTTCCGGGGAAATGGTAATGAAAAAGTTGTCTTTTATTTTATTTATTTTGTTTTAGAGGGAAATGATTCCTAAATTAACTTAGGAGGAGAAATTCTCTTGCTATAGCTGTCCTGTAATAAATTGTAGATGAGCCAAAATTAGATGTTATTTCTGAAGGAACTACGCTACATCATACTGTTTACAGTGCCAGACATAACTTCTGTCTGCCTTGTAGCCCTTGACAAAAAAGGAATGTGTGCTTTAGCCCTGTTTTCCTTCAAGTATGTCCAGTTCATCTTGACACTGGCAAAGGCTGACGTGGTTAATAGGTAGAGTGGTGAAGGGCAATGAGTGCAGGGGATCTCTACAACCAGCCTCACTCTTTTGCCCCATTTGGCAAATTTTTGAAGTGTTTTTGTCTTTGGTAGTAGACTAACCTTTTTCTTGTTTGTTCTTTTTTTGACTTTAGCCTCTAAATGAGTTTTTTTTATCCTGTCGTTATCAGCTCCCTAAAAATCAGTAGGTGCTTTGGGAGTAACCTGGGTTAGCCCAGCATTGCCATTAGGTGTTACGCACCTCGTAGTATGACCCTTGGTTATCCCAGGAGCAGATAGTAACTTCATGCCTGCTCTGCTATCATACAAGTTATGCTGAATGACCCTGCTATTTTCCCCTTTTCTCTCTTACTACTTCCTCGAAGCTTCAGTATCCTGACTGGGAGAAAAGTTCGTTTGTCTGGGGTCTCTAGAATGAGCCTTTGTCTTTACAGGTCACTTTAGATGATGTCTTCAAGATATCAGTCAAGAGACCTATATGGAAGGGGGCTTGGTTACAGAGCGGTCTGCTCTAGACTGTTAACGTTACTGTCTACTCAAGATCGTACAGGTTGAATCTGGTTTACAATAGTGCAGTGTGTGAGATTTCATGCTGGCCTTGCAGGGCCAGCATGGCTCCTTGGCCCCTGGACCGTGTGGCCCCTAGCTACTGTGGAATAAGGCTTTAGTAGTTCCTGTGGCTCTTGAGGTGTTCAGCTCTTAAGTGCTTTAAACACAGATCTCGGGTCTTACCCAAGACTGAAGGTCTCTAGGAAGAAGTCATAGAGAGGAGTTTCAAAACAGGAAAAACAGATTCTAATGTAATTATTCAAACTTGTATCATGAGTTACAAATGGTAAAACTACCTTTTTTGTTTGTTTCAATATGGAGCAGAGAACCTAAAGAGCTGTCTTGTGTGTGCTGTGCTATATTATATTCATAGAATCATAGAATGGCTTGGGTTGGAAGGGACCTTAAAGACCATCTGGTTCCAACCCCCCTGTAGGCAGGGATGCCACCCACTAGATCAGGTTGCCCAGGGCCCCATCCAGCCTGGCCTTGAACACCTCCAGGGATGGGGCATTATGAGTAGAGTACACATTGATTATTAAAAAGTAGGTATCTACACTTCTAAAGCATACACTTCTAAAGCACTAATTTCCAACATTTGACGGATGTATCGAAGGTCATCGATGTAGTGAACTGCATGGAGTCTCTGGGGTTCAGCCATGGTTGAAGACAATATTTATGGTCTCTCTAGCTCCTATTATTACTGTCTGGCAGGCATTTTCCAAGGGACTGTTCTTTGATTATATTATGCACATGGCTCTCAGTTTTCTTAGATGCTGATAAGAAGAAAAGTGAAGGATCTAATAGCTTTCCTATACCTTCAAGAGGTCCATTGGTGCGTGCAAGACCAACATGTTCAGAGCATGGGTGGAGTCTGAGCGAGCAGGGAGAATGAGGTGGTGGCTGGGAGGGTGTTTGAGATGCTTGTGTGCTTCCTGTGTTTTAAACTGTGTGAAGGATAGTTCAGCTGTTGAGATGAAGCTCGGCAGCTGCTCTGCAAACTCCTAACAAAACAGGGTCCTGAATTTTCTTTATCTCAGACATCTGCCTCTGACCACAGATGTTGCTGGGGCTCTGCATTTCTCTTAGCTGGTAGTCTTTGAATTACGTGGTTGATGTATAGTCATAACGGCAGTGTTCTTTTTATTGGATGAGATAGGACTCGAAGATAATATTGTTGCCTATTAATTGCTTGGTTCAGACTAAGACTGAATCATGAAGAGGAAGGTACAAAAACTGTGTGTGCAAAGCAAATGCTGCACAATGCAGCAAAACAGCTACTCAGCCATGCTCTGGGTTGTTACAGCATCACTATGGTATTTGCCTTCCCACTATCTCTTTAGCTCCCCCTTCCACAGTGTATTTTGGGCCATACGTGTGTTCGTTTCTTTTTATTTTCATCCCAGCACGTGCTGTGGAATTTAAAACTGTAACTTTATTAACTCTTGCTTGTAATATCTTGATGTTGTCTTTAAAATGCCAGTGTTACAAAGGGGGTTGTAACGCGAGCCGTGGTGCATTTTAGGTAGAATATTTTGTCTCTCTGCAGATTGCCAGTATTAAGTGCCAGACCATGCAAGCAGCCTTCTGACCACGAAGCCTGACCACGCGCGGTCTATTAGCTGTACTCCAGAAGTATTTGTTTAGTTTTTCCTCAGATGGATAACCAATATGGAACATTCTGTCCACAGAAGTCTTATTAAAGAGGTTAGAGCATCCTGCTAATTAGGAAAAACTAATTAGGCAGATTGTTGCGCCTGTAATCAGAACTTTATATTTTAATGGATTTGAAATGTGGTATACTTATTTTTCCTATTGTAAAATACACTTTTCTTTTAAATGTCTGAAAATAGTCTTCTTGAGGAGATTATGCACTCAGGGTAAGAAAGCAGCAACATCTTAATTTTTGAATTTATTAAATAAGCTATTGAAGAATATATGCTGTAAAATTGATGAAATTATTAATTCATACCAGAATTGCAGAAGTCAAAATTGTTTTGTCTATTACCTTTCTGTTGGTAGATTTGAAGTTTCTAACTGCCCCAAAGAGGAGCTAAAATAAGCTCATATGAAGAAACAGTATAGTTTGTGGCTGCAGTAAAAGTAGGCTTAGATGGTACACACATTCACAAATGATTCTTCAGCTACTTCAACCTAAAATTCATTAATGCTCTTTCGCTGAGTCTTGGGAAGTTTATTGTGTTTAAAACTGAATCAAACCCATTTGCAAGTGCCCTTACAGTGCTGTTTTGGACTTTTGTTGTATACAAACTGGAACCTGAAAGTCAGCCCATTCTCAGTTGTGGTGTGACCTGGAAGCAAGACGCTAGGCGTTGGTTGACTTTTCAAGGTTTGCATCTTAATTCCTGGCAGCGGTTCCTGTTGGGTACAGATGACTAGTGCTGAGGCATTCGCTTGATTTGCGAGGTGCCACGTGGAAAGCAAGGGATGTTTGTGACTGGGGGGGAAAAGGTCTGGCTCGAGATGCACGTAGATATATTTAAGATGGATTGCTCTTTAATGGCTCCTTTTGAACGTTTTCCCAGCTACACCCTGCTATGAACTTTAATTAGTATTAACCTTTTTTCAAACTTGTCAGTCTGTATTTTGTGAAATGCATTGGCTTGTGGAGAAGCCTCGTAGTCAGGAGCTGTGGGCAGTAACCTTGCAAAAAGCTTGCAAGACTTGTGTCTATGCTTTCAGCCTCTGCCGCTACCAGACCTTCTATATTTGCAGGACTGTCGGCTCTGGCTTTGGTGAGTCAGATTTGTGTTCAGCATCTGCGATGACCTGCAGATTTGCACCCTTCCACATCTTGCAGCTTAGTCTTCAGCATAAAATCTGTGTCTATTATTAACCAGACAGGTCTAGGTAGTTAGCATGATGTCATGTCTCTCAAACAGTTTATGGAATAAGGATGAAATTAATGGCAGTAAATATTTTAAGATTGTTTTTGTTTAGCTTCTTAAGGAAGAGTTTCCTTAGGTGAGAGGTTATTTTGCATGTGACTCTGCTGTATGATATATCGATGATTTCAGTACATAGGATGCTTCTCTCCCTTCATGTCATAGGTTGAAATTGATGCTTGCAGTTAATAGGTTTGCAGATTCATGTTTACTTACTGGTCATTCTTCTGAAGCGGATGACTCCTTTAGCTTTCAGTGATTGGAGGTATTCCGGTCCTCCATATAACTGTACACATACATATTTTTGCTGTTAAAAGCCACAAGATTGCTTATTTTCCCCTGCACCATGTCTTGTTTCATTGGGTAATATTGAGAAAGCGGATCGGAGAGGGGGTAGTAAATGAGAAAGGCATATTGTTGGAACTAGATGATCGTTAAGGTCCCTTCCAACCCAAATCATTCTGTGATTGTGCCTGTGTGCAGATTTGTGCCGGTCCAAATGGCCGTTGTTGCACACTTGAACTCTCTACATTCAGCTCTCGCTTGGAGGGTCATGCTTGTCTCTGTCTTATGGGCCTTCCTTATGTTGTTGCTGCTATTATTAATACTATAATAAACTGTTGATATGCTAGTCCATCATTCATTATCAGTATTTTAAATTGGGAAGCTATTTAGTTCTGATGGCAGGACAACATTTCAGATGTTACAGGTATGTTGTTTTGATAAGATTCAGTGTTTATTGAGAAGTCTGTATGAAAATTGGTGTTTCTTCTCGGTTGCCTACATACTCACAGTGAAAAGAGCCTGCTTTCCCTTCCGCCCTGGTCCCGGTGGGGATGCACGGTGCCATCCCCTTGCTGCAGGCCTGGGGAGGCTGGAGCTGGCTGGAGAGTGCGGGGAGGGAGGTTCTGCTTCATGGACATGGGTGTCGATTGGTTTGGGTTCTTCTGCACCATAAAGAAAGCAGAATAACCGCTCTGCCTTGTCTGTGCTTCAGGATTTTGGTATTGGATGAGAGCAGTTCTGTTCTTCCCAGTAAGCCTTTGTCATGTGGCTGATCCTTTATGTTGCATTTGGGCTTTTAAGAGCATTGGAAGTAATTTTCAGGCACCGCTTGCAGACCAGTTTGCAGATGACTCCAGCTTATTTCATCTTGGCTTTCTATAGTCCTTCCATTTGTGTGTTTTACCATGTTCTGACATTTTAACTGTCACTGGCTTTTCTTCCTGGCATTGCAGGCTGTGCATCCTTCCCTCTGACATTGCACGTGTCCTGGTAGAAGTCTATTGCAGAGATAACAGGCTTCAAATTTGCCAGCAGCTGGGCATTTCTGTATCAACAGACAGTGTTCAATTGTGTTGCCTTGAAATCTAAATAAATTTACTTTTATCTAAATAAATCTGGATGTTTTAAACCTTGACTCTCTAATGCTTCACAGTTGGGTATTTTTTCTGCATTGTCAAGGAGGATGACTGTAGTAAGACCATGAGCTGATTACTCCCTCTTGTAGATAATAATTTCTTAATGCGGAAGGGATATTAAGAAGAACAGATAGTCTTGGAAGACTCTTTGTGGAAAAAGGCTTAAGCACCACTGCAATAGGATGCACAGTCCCCTTCATGCTGGGTCAGGCTTAGCTTGGCTGTTGTGGGACAAACGTGCTGACACCTAGGACAAAAATCAAGTAGGTCCTAGAAAACACTTGCAAAACATACAGGGAGTCTACTGTTTTGAAAAATTCTTATTACTTCTTGTAATGCATTGTCACGCTTGGATTTTAGTTGTGCAGAGTTCAATTACAGGCTGGCCCCAGGTCCGTATGGATGTGTCTCTGTTCAGAGGAAGAATGCCTGTACCTCCCTCCTCTTGGTTTCCCCCATGTCATGTGTTTGTCTTACGATAAGCCAGTGGCAAATGATTCTGAGTCATGGGTTTGACTTGAAACCTAAAAACTTGCCCGTAGGTGAGTAATAGTTCAGACCAGCAGGGAAGCTGGGCCGCGGCCTGGCGGGAAGCGGGCAGGCGCCGGAGGGACGCTGCAGGCCCCGGCCTGGCGAGCCGGAGCTGGAGGAGCAAATACAAGGGGGCTTCTCCTCGGGGGCCGGCATCGCCCGTAAATGCCTGTTTGCCGTGGAGAGAGAGCTAATTCACGTGGTGGTGGCTTTTTCCTCACCAACGATACTTAAAAAAGAAACTAAGATTTTGGGGGGTGAAGTTTATTGAAATCTCCTCAGCATGCTGAAATAGGTTTTTATTAATAGGACTTAGGTTTGTAAGATAATATTGTAAAAGTATTTTATTTGTGTAAATATTTTTTTGTAAAAGCTTTTTCTGGAGTATGTAACTGAATGCAGGATGAGATGCTGTGAGTCTAGCCTGTATTTTATGGGGTGCTCCAGAGGCACGGTAGTCCAGAAGATGTTTGTGAGGAGGACAGCAATGGTGAGAAGGATAGTAACGATTGCCTTTTTTGGGTGCTGAATTTTATTTTATTTATGTGAGCTTTTAAAAATATTAATGTTTATCTGTGATAGTATATTATCAAAAGTTTAGTTTTTCTAAATCTGGTTGATAGACTCTAGAACAGGTCTCCGGTCATTCCTAGCATCTTTTCCCCCACTTAAAAATTTGTAAGATGCTTTCATTACGAAAGCTATTGAATTTAAGATTTTTCCTGTCATGTCATATGAATGTGTTTTTGCCATAGTGGCACTTGCCCGTTTTGGATTATTTTCTGCCTATGAATATTATGTGATTTCTTGTTAAAGTGAATGACAAGATGATGTATGACATACTTGAGATGGTATTGAGCAGAGTCTAGTTGGAAAATTGCAGTGATAATTTTCTTTTTACATCTCAAACTTAAACGCCATTGAGGAAAAAAAAAAAAAGTGTAACAGACAACTGAAGAAAAGCATAAGGGGAAACCTTGAAAAATTACAGGGAAATTTCCATAACAGATACACTAGTAATGCTGGTTTAATAATGATTTCCTGTCATGAACTATTTTTATCATATGCCTGCTCTCTGACGTGGCATTCTATTTAACATTTTTGAGAGCCATGTTTTAATCAGATTAAGCTCAAGGAAACCGATAGGTATCTGCTTGGCTCATGGCTTCTGCTTCTGTTTCTTATTTAGTCACAAGACTATTGTTGCTGGAATCTTTTAAAGCACATTTTGCTTCAGCTGCAGCAGGCGTGCAGCTTACCCTGCGCGAGCCTGACGGTGGTGTGCCAGTGATTTTCATGATATATGTGCAGAGTGCACCGTGGAATTATTTTGTAAATTAAAGAAGACTGATACAAACTGTTTCTTTTCCTCATGTGATTAAATAGCCAAAAATAGCAATCTATTTTTAGTTTCAAGCATAGTAATGTTTCTTAGGATCAAACCAACCAAAACAGAGTGCTGGGAAGGGCTGATAATGAATACTGCTGCATTCTAGTCCACTTATGTAAAACAAAAATGCCTAATAAAACTGTGGATGTTCTTGAATCGTTTTATATAGTGTGGAACATTAATAGTACTCTCCATACAAGAGATGTCATGAGGATAAAATATAAATGCATGTATACTTTGATGTTTTCATGTTCTTCAAGTCGTTAAATGAACAGCAGGGAAGTTTGTAAGCAAAATTCTTAGTTAGATTCTCCAATATTGGGCATGTGCAAAATGACCAAAACAAAGGTGCTGTATAACATCGGGGATTATTGGTTGTGTTCGAACATCAGTGCATTTAGCACCTCATTAGATGGTCTCAATGTTTTGGACCATGGGGGAGCATAAGCAGACTTGCTTTTAAAAAGCTCCATCTATACAAGCTTTTCTAATTTCCAGAACAAAAAATGTATTAAATTTCTAATGACCTCTTTTGTCTGTTGCAAATACAGGTTTGTGTTTTTTTTTTTCCCCACACAGTAGAGACTATATTCAACAGCTTGGTTCTATTGTATTTCCTTAGTGTATTATTTATTTGGTTGACAGGCTAAAAATCTGTGAGTCTAAGAATTAATAAAGGTTATTAGTTACTTTCCATAATAAAATTAGCTGACCTTTAAATAAGGGCATTATAGAAGGGATCTCTAAGTGGAACAATGACAGAATACATTTTTAATATGGTGGCCATTTCTATTACTAAGTTTTACAGTCACAATATAGAATGTACCTGTTATGACACTCTTGGCTGTGTATTTGCAGACAGCAATGGAATAAGTGATTTTTTGTATTCAACACAGGATTTAACCGGTCAATAACAGTTTGTTTTTCTTATATTTGGTAACATTTGAATAATCTAGAAAAATGAAGATGCAAATTAATGTTCTGAGAATGAACGTCCTTTGGAAAGAACAGCAATGGGAGTTTGCTGTGGTTTTCATTAAGTATGATTATATGCAGATTCCTTCAGTGCTCCAACAGACTGGCTTTGGTTGCTATCAGGCGTACGTGATGAGCACCCCTCAGCTGGTCAAATGCTGTTCACTGTATCAGCATGCTATTAGATGTTAATCTTTCTAGTGACTGAATTTATCTACCAATTTAAACAGAGATTTCTTGTAAAATACAATATTGCACATGAAGTTTGCATTCACACCTTCTGTTTTTAAGTTGGAAACGGGGTACACCTCAGGCAGGTTTCTTAAAGTAGTTATTAAAGCAAACTTTCGTAATCCTTTTTGTGCTAACAGCTAACACTGGGCTTGTACTAAATAATGGCATCACTAATTGTGTCATTATCTGGAAAAGATCTTACAAAAACTCTCAAAAAGGATGCTCTGTATTTTTCTTGTTATTTCTGGAACTTTGATAATATATGTAGTGATTATATTATAGCTTCGATTTCAGGTGAACTTAAATACAACACCGCAAGCAAATCTGTAATTTTTCAAATTTTGACTGGGTCTTAAAACATTTGTTGAAATCCTTACAAGATATTCAGCTATTTGTAGCATCATATAGGTCTGTCTCCCCATCTGTCTCTGTTTTTCATGACGACGAGGCTCTGGTACATTTTTTTTACACTTTCGTACTTATTCATTGAGCCCACTGTAATGCTGTTTCTATCATAGTTATTTGTCCAACAGCTTTTATTGATCATTTGTGATAAAATAAAAGATTTTTTCATAGGGAGAAATTTAACCAGCAATCAGTGAATTCTGTTTAATTACATTTAGTTTTATACAGTAGGAAAACTAATGTAATCAGAACCCATTTATGTACTATTAAATAAATAAATTAGTAACATAATGCGGTGCCAAAACCTTAGAAACACTGGAAAAAAAAATCTCACTGAATTATTTGCTGCTAGGCCATATTTATTAAGGAATTCATGCAACTTTTATATTTTAAAAGTAGCTACTCATCTAAGGTTCAGATTCCCTACAAATAAATCCTTATTTAACAGGATATCCCTGAGACTTTTTTTTATTGGCAGCCTGACTAAAATAGTCTCATCTGGTTTAACTAAAATCTTTGCATTACTTGGCAGTGGTTTCTTTTGTACGTGGTGCTTAGAGCTCATTGAAGCTCAAATGGTACAGGAAATGCAAATCATGCAAATCATCCTCACGCTGACGATGTACAGTGGCGTGATTGAGCAGCAGTACGTATGGCTCGTGGGCTGACCACATGAAAGAAGTCGTTTAAAGACCAGATGAGCCAAAGCTGGGTTAAGTTAGACTATGTGTGAGCTTCAAAGCTTATAGAATAGCATCCTTTTTAAAAATAAATTTATTTTATTAATAACACCTGCGCCGAGTTCTTAAACAGTGAGAACATATAGAGATGAACATTACATTAAATATATGCCATACTTAAATCAGAAGGGCAAAATTGTTATTTTTGCAGAAATTCAGGTATGCATTCCTGTCGATGGAAGTAGACCGCAATCTAATACGCTGCAAAAAAGTCCCATTTGCCTTTGTTGTGCATGAAAGCCCAACTCTTCTCTCCATTTCAGGTAAAAATGAAAATAAATGGAAGATGAAAGGGAACTTTAGTCTGTGCAGAAGGGTTAAGAACAGGCTTTCTGCAATTGCTTCAGAGTTGAGCGAAGAGGGCAGTTGAGTGCTTTCTGTTACTAAAGACTGCCTAGAATTACTCTAGGGTAACTTAGAGAGAAATCCTGCCTATTTTTTTCCTGAAGTTTCTGCTCCTGAAGTTTCAGGGTTGTATCTGGTAGAGTTGAGCCGTAGCTGCTCTGTGTAACTCAGGACCCCAGGCGTGATGCCGGTGTGGAGAGCAGCTGTGCTGTAAACACTGGGCTTTTTGGGGGGTTCAGCTTAATCCAGTGACTCTTGTGAGAGGGACGTGCGAAAACTGATGTGTGCAACCTCAGTAGGGGAGTGGGTAAAAATTGCTGATAGAATAATACACATTTTTCATACTAAATTTGCAATAAAAAGAATGGATGGTCTTTTTTTTTTTAAAGACATCATTACCTAATCCTACCACTGTTAATATTCAACATGGGTGGCTGTTTTGCTTCTAGTAAGAGTCTTATTTCTCAGATTTTTATGCAGCCCTCATCTGCTTTTCTTTGGTGTTTTGATGTTTTTAAAAGTTGAGATTCATTCAAATAATGTAACTTGACACAAAGCTGGAAAATGTCAACCTTGAACTGTTTCTGTGTAATGTTTAATTTTTACTTGAAACAGTAGCCCTAAGGTGGTCTGTGGGACAGTTCAGGACACTGCACTGTATAATCCCCCATGGCTGTAGTTTTTTATATTAGTTCACTAGTGCCCTGCTTCTCCTTCAATACTTGAGGCAATTTGTCCAAACACAGCAGCAAGAAGGAAGAAAGAATCTGTTTTTATGCTTCATCCATTGGCTTGCATCTTTCCCTTCAAGTCAATCCCCAGGTTCTGCAGAAGGAAAGGGAGATTTCTCATATTTTCTTTTATTTTCTTTTATTTTTTTAAACAAAACAAAACCAAACAAAAGAAACACCTAAATGTGTTCCTTTCTTTAATACCATATATGAAGTCTAGATAAGAACTTCCCCCTCTTGATGTGCCTCCTGCCGTGCTGAGCACCTACAGGCGGTGGTCACGGGGTGGGTTTGGGTTTAGGAAAGCCAGGAATGGTTCAGTTTCCCCTTCTGTATGGTATGTTTGTTTATGCATTTCTTTTTAAGAAAAGAAATAAAGGTGGATGAACAGATGACGTCCTGAAATCATCTCAAGATGCTGCGGAAGGGAACATGGTAAATAAATACTGTTTTCTTGAGCCAGGTACTAGAGTTATCTCCTACGGCGGATGCTCATGAGAGTTCAGCTGGTGCTCGCAGCGGGCTTCAGAGATGCCTTTGTAGGTCCAGCACACGCTTAGTGTTTTAATTGAAGAAGGAATTAAAATCACAGATAATATTAAATTATCTTTTATACTCAGTACAAGAAAGAGCAAGATGCAGGAGCTAACAAAGAAAGCAGAACAGAAATTTTACTAGTTTTATCCCTAATAATTTAATGTAATTTAATATCCATTTCAGTGTTTGACAGGAAGTAGAGATTGCTTAAATATCTGTACCTAAGAGCACAGGGCTGTGTAAAGATCTTTGAATTTTAAGGTTAATTTGTTTCATCCAGCACTATGTAGAGAGATATACAGAAAATTAATCCCATATGATTGTGCAACTACCAATGGTCCAGAACTCTTTTTGAAATACTTTCCAAAGAATATCTCCGGTCATCTTGACAAACAGCTTGAGTAAAGTTTCCTTTTCAAGAGTCCCTGAAAGGTTTTGCATGTAATCCAAAGGCATCACCGGAAAAACTGTGTTATTTGGAGACCTTGACCAAAAATATTTCACTTCGTTCAGTTTTGCAGATATGAAAGCTTGTCGACCAGACACCTCGATCAGATTTCTAGCTTTCTGTGGCAGAGAGCTGCGTGATCTTTTCCCAATAACAAATTAGCTGTTGTCAACAATTTTCCTGGCCACAATTTAAATAGCTTAATTCAGAATACTTCACAGTTACATCGTGGAATTTGATAGAAGTGCAGGATAAATCTATGTATCCATACAAGTGTATAAAATAAATATGAATATGTATATAGTATAGATGCAGGTTGTCTATACATGTACTTAAGGTTGTGTGCGAATGCATACAAACATGTGCATATGCATGTACTATCTATGCCTGAAAATATGATATTTGAAAATACTGAATCACTATGTATGGTCTCATGAAGATAACATTTCATTCAGGAAGTCTGTCAGGTACCGTGGTGAGCAGGGTCCGTTAGATATGTAGACAGAGTGACATGATAATATATGGATTGATTAAATCGCCAGACCGTGACTTTCTCTTATCTTCAGCTCTAGCTTGGGCTCCTGAGTTCTCACTGTGGCACTGATTCTCTTCGTGGCCCTCGATAAGCAAGCTTTGGCCTCAGTTTTTGAATCTTAAAGATTAGAAGGCATCTGGTATATTCTTCTGACTCTGGTATTTCTCTTGCATGTTACTGGGGAATAATGGGCATTCAGAGCTGGGTGCTTTATTTAATCATAAAATGAATTCAGAAGTTTCATGATGCCATAGTTGAATAAGAGATATGTTGGGAAAACAATTTTTAAAATATCTGGAAGCCTAAAAGCATTATTTTTAGATTATTACTTTATTATTAGATTTTTCCGTGGGGGGGGGGAAATCTGAGTGTTGCAGCGTTGGGGTTCAGTTTGCTTACTTGGGGAATGTGTCCGTTTTGTAAAAACTGACCGAACAGACTAACATAACATAATCTGCAGAACTTTAGCCAGGACCCGGAGAACATTTCAAAAATGGGCAAAAGGCTTCCGTTTGAGAACTGTCAAGTGCTCTCACTTGTAGGTTAAGCACATTCTCTTCAAATTCTGTATTTCTCTGCAGGTTCTTGTGTTGGTCCCCACGTGCCATGTCAGGAGCACCAGACACTTTGCGGGGCAAGCTGCCTTGCCCAAGATGCAGAGCTGAGGCTTTTTTCATTCCCTTTTGCTGGTGGCATTACAGAGAAAGGCTTGTTGTGATAATGTGAAATGAAATGATAGGGCATCAATTCAGATTACACTTAAAAAACACGTTACATAAATGGAAATAAATCAGCTTATGGTATATGCCAGGCATGTTGCAAGTTTTATTTGAGAAATACATGACTGAAGGGTTCCATTCAATCCAAATGCTCCCCTTTGTGATCTTTAGCCATGTTTGTAGAGAAACCTCTCTTAAAGCACTTACAGCTTAATTCAGAACAGACAAAACAATTATTTTTTGAAAGTTTGATGAAATATGTTTGGCAGCTTTTGAATTTAGGAGAGTGTTTGTCTCACTTCTTTGAAATCTCGCTTCATTCGGTCATTCAGCCAGTTCGGTGTAATCGTTCAAGTCTGGTAGCGAGTGTGGGCTTTACCAAGTTCAGAAATTTTCTAATAGGAAAGGCTGGTGGCTGAAAATACTGCGTAATAGATGGAGACTGAAATTTTCCTTGTTGATACGCTTTTGAATATTGCTTTACCTGCTGTCCCCAGGTATTCGGTGAAGTGCTGGTTGAGAAACGTCTCCCTGTGGGTGGGGGTTTGGTCCTCCGGCACTTGATTTTGACCAAATTGGAGAGCACTGCTCTCCTGCAGGCTTCTGATGAGCGTGCTCTGACATACACCTCTCTTCTAGCCCAGCCTTGTTATTTATGTTTTACAATACACGCGTCTGGAGATTCTTAAGCATTAAAAGGCTGTATTTTAGTTTCTTACGGAACAGAAGTGTTGCTTTATCTTCTGTAAGTATAAACAATGTATGTTTATATGCCAGTGTGTAGCTGTTTGTTATAAGGAAGAAGATTGACACTGCAAAATACAGTTTTTTGGTGGAGTTATTGCACGAACACAGACCAGAAACATTTAAATTGTAGTTCTGATTGCAAGTTCAGCTGATCATACTGAATAGTCTGCTCAGTTTGTATTATGGCAGGAAAGTCGTCACTATGCCACAGCAACTTATAGAAGTGTGAAGGGCTGTTGGGAGAAATAAATATTTGAGCNATATATATATATGAAATATATATGAAATATATATATATAAAACAATGTGCACTTTGTGAATATATATTGAAGTTACTAAGTTATTCCTAATGTTCTGTAGTGCTGCCTGCTCCTGACAAACATCTGATACGGATCATATGCCTCTAAAAAGAGAACTTCCTCAAGCAAAACATCCTCATGAAAACAGGTTGGAGATACTCACATTCTCTCGCTCGCTCTCACTCGCATGTTACATTTTGGCACGTTGTAGAAGCAGGTAGCATATCTACTACCTGCTGTTGAAAGTGTTGAAGATACTGAATTATTTATTCCATCTTCTGCACTATCCAAACTCGTTTTGGGTAGTTTGACACATCTCGGTCTTCCATATGGATACTTCATGGTGACAGAGTTGCCAGCTGCTCAGGTTTTATGACAGTCTGAGTTTTTTCGAGGACTGTATTAGTTTTCTGGGAAGAATCCTGCTTTTCTTGAGGTCCCCATTCTTAAGCAATAGCTTTGCCTTGGATTGATGCTCTGCGGTGGGATTTTTTTGTGAAAATTAGCTACAAGAGCATTAGCTTCCATAAAAATATTTTTAAAAGGACTTAACTTTTATGTATCATCTGAGATGAAATCAGAACCATGGAATATTAGAAAAATCTGAAATCCGTTTGTTAAGAAAACTAAGTTCCTTTTAGTGATTGCCTTCAAATTTGCAAAAGAAAAAAAAAGTGTTTACATATCAAAGTGCCTAAAGCAACATACAAAACAGGTGGCAGTCGGGAATGTTTTGGAGAACAGAATTTTGGGGGCACTTGCAATGTAAAACTGCTAACCGGTCTGCTGAGACCCTGCCCGTCTTCTCTGCGATTGTGCAAAGTGCATGAGTTTTCTGTTGTTTTAAAATATAAAATGTGTAAATGTGAAAACTGGGAGGTTTGAGTTTTGAGTTTGCCAAAACTTTTTAAAATAAAGGAGAATCAGCCATTGTTCTACCTCACCTTTCATTCACCAGAGCATCCATTCATAAACACCTTTCTTAGGTGAAACTCTCACTGGTGGGTCACTGTGTGCTGAGTTTGATTCCCCTCCATTGGGATAAACCCATCTCACTCGCAGTGAAGACCATATATCCCTGGCAATGACTGTCTCTTCTGTGTCATCCTGGATCCATTCCATCTCTGTTAGAGAAGCTATTACTCCGCCTTTGAAGAGCCACTGCATTTATCAGCTTCTTTGGCTTCAGGTCAGTCACTTTTTCCCTGCCACCAGGCGAGGCAAGAAAGAGTAGGAGAGGAACCTACTCATCTGAAAACTGTCCAAGTTGTCAAATTCTGCTCTTGCTGTTTTCCACCTCCCATTTGCAGAGGACACAGCAGGAGCAATGGGTAAGGGCGCAGTTCTGGGGCACCGTGCCCTTCCCACGTGCCCGCTCTGCCCCTGCAGTGGGGATGCCGGGAAGCTCCTGCACCGCTGCCGGAGCAGCCCGTGTGTCGGGACGTAATGTTGTCCTTCTAGTGAGCTAACTCATGCACCAAGGGAAAAAAAATACTGTCATGCTTTAAAATTTGCTGAAGTCTCAAAGTATATATTCACGTGGAAGTATATCTTCACTGCAAAGAGGAGTTAGGTGAGAAAGTTAAACTTTTTGCATATTATATCAAAGATTTAGAGTTTTCCATTTCTAGGTACTCAGGATGTTGCATCTCCAACGATGGGAAATGATCAGTCAGTTCGCTCAGTTACTTGGCAGCTTCCTGGATAGGAATCATATGCTTGGCATGGAGAAAACTGCACTGCAATTGCTCCATTTACATTCTGCATTTCAGCCATTACGTGGTGGTGCCATTTAAGTGTTGTCTTCGTAAGGCTCAGGAAAAGGTCAGTGTGCAAGGGCATAGAGTGTAGTGTATATATACACTATACACTATATACATCCATGCATTGAGTGCATACCACTACGAAAAAAACCTAACAGAGTCATTATAGATAAAGATGGAAAAAATACCTATTTCTTCATTTAAATGATGTCTGCAGAGTCAAGCCACCTTCAATAAGCACCATCTGACATGAAGTAGTTGTCCTCAAAGTTTCTTCTTTAGCTTTGCTACTGAAGAGCTGTGTTGCGATGTGTACTCTTAGATGTGTACCACCTCTTGGGTGGTAGGAGCAATTGCATTTTTCATGCCAGTCATTTGACGTATTGTATTTTTGTTCCAGAATTAGACAGATAACAGACCCGGTTAAATGAATTTGCAGAGTTTAAAGCAATAAACAATGCTATTTAAATGTTACCTGATTGGGTTGATTAGAATGCTGGTTTTACAAGTCTTTTCCTTTAAAAAAGTCTTTTTGCTATACATTCCTACATCCTTTAAATTTACCATTGGTGCGTTTGTTGCCTTCTTTTTCTTGTACTTACTTTCTTGCTTCTTACTTTCTTGTTCTGGCAAATATATGTCATGGCATATATTTGAACAGAGTTAGTCTGTATGTCTCTCTCAAGACATCCACTTATCCACCAGAAAATGGCTACTTTTCACTAGTAGGGCATCCTGATTTGCTTATGTTCTGATCTAATAAGATGCCTTTGCTTCATTATTTAAGGCTGACAGTGTGAGATCTGAACGAGGAAGATGATGCGGATTCGTGGCTTTCTCCTTCCCCCCATCACCGCAGCAAGAGCTGCTTGGTCTCGACCTCTCTCTTCATGGAAACAGAGAGGACGATGTAGCCCATGGTGAACAATCTGGCCACTAAAGTAAAAATGTGCATCTGTCAGTAATTAATTGAAGCCAAATTTAATTACAAATCAGGGAAAGAAAATAGTACCACACACTTAATAAAATTGAAGAAGCTTCAGTGCTGTTGCCGAAAAATTGAAGCAATCCAGACAAAATAGGACACCCCCCAAAAAACCTCGAAAGGTCTCTCTTTGAAAGAGTCTCTTTCAAGCTTACTTCTCAGTGTTAAATAGAAAAGTAGTTTTAGCTGCTTTCACATCATTTTCAGTATCTTTTGAGTTAAAGGTAGTAGAAAATACGGGAAAATGCTTAAGACTAGTTCTCAAACAGCTGTGTCAAACTAGGGATTTGGCCCCCCAAAGTGGATTTTTGAGGTTTTATTGTATGAAAATACTCTGGTTAATTGAGATAAAAATTCATGGGGATAGGAAAGAATTGACAGAGAACCCGAATAATTTACAAATGAAATACTTAATGCATCTGTGTAGCCCCTTGAATATTGTGAAGGTGAGAGAATTGCTGCTTTATGTATCTCGTCTTGCTGAATAAGGTCAGCGAGGTCAGCGGGTTGAGACTGGAGGCTCTGGCACATCCTGCCTGTGGTCGTAACGGAGGTCTGAACGCCTGGGCAGAGAAGCAGGGAAGGATGGAACGTGCGGTAGCGGGGCTGGACACGCACCCCCTCTGCTCCAGGTACATCAAATAGCAGATGTTTGTGCAGGTGGTTTAGAGCTTTGTTTGGGATTTGGTATCTATGAAGAATGGGAAAATTTGATTTCTGGGTAGTAAATTCTTTTGCAAAATATAACTAAGGAAAAAGAATTTCAAGTGCAGTCCAAAGTAGTGTACTATAAAATGAAGGAGGGAGGGTGTCTTTTGAAATCAAAATATCAAAAAGAGGTTGGTAGTGTGAGTTCAAAACAACGTATTCATTTCTACTGTGTTTTAATATACAAGACAAACCCCAAATCCCAACCTATTGAACTGGTGGCAGCCACGAATATCTATCATTGTGTGCTATATGTATGTATAGTAATTACAACAAGAGGAAAAAATATTTTTCTTTACGATTAATATTTGTAAACGTTTATGAAAGTACATAACAAATAAATAAGACAAACATGTGGCCTAATTAAGATGAAAGGCATGACAACCCTTGTGATTTGTTCTGAAAAATAAAGACCATTAAAATAGTAAGACTTAATTATTTCTGTAAACATTTCAAATTATGCTCTGTCTATTAAAACTTAATTTATGAGATATGTTATCATATCTATAAGCATTTTTGACATTTGTACGTTCCATGTCAAAAACATTAGAGCTAATTTATTTTTATTATATTGTATACAGTCATGTATTATCATTTATTAGTATTTATTATTCAGAAATTCAGAGTCATCTATTGTTTAATAGAAAATGGAAAAGCATTTTCTATCTGATTGCAATTTGTGTATTCTTGATATAGTGATAAAATGCAACTTCTGCAAGTTGATCATATAAAAATGTGTGATAATAAATGAAAATAACTGGTCTGTTTAACATTGCACACATAATAATGCTATTTGATGTACAGTTTGTGCTTGAAAAATAACTTAAAGCCAAATCCATGGACTTGTCTGAACTGCTGGGTTGAAACCAAGGGAACTGTATGCTAGTGGATGAGATGGAGGGACCAAAGCCCTCAGGTTTGTTCTTGAGGAGCTTGAAGACACCATGGTCTATGAAACCTGTGGCTGTTTCTGGTCGAACCTGCTGTCCTTGGCTTGCTCCGTGGTTCTTTGCTGAGGTTCGGGGAGGCAGAGCAGGGTTCAGTTCTTCGTCCCATCCGCGCCTGCCTTCGCCAGGAGGATGGGCTGTCCCTGATTTCACTGCAAAGGTTTCCCCTACCAGCTCCTGCTGCTGTATGCACAGAGCTGCTTCCAGCATCACACCGCCCTCCTGAAAAACGGGTGAAGGTCGGTTTGGTGAGAGCTGTCTAATGAGCAGTCCTTTCTTCAGTACCTGTTTCCCCTAAAAGGCTCATATTGCTAGTGCCATCCAAATCTCATGCTGCTTTATCGTAATACTACATCTGACAAGCCAAGAGTGCTTGTGCATATTTTCTGGCCTGCTGGATCTCCAATCATAAACTCAGTTTACTGTGAGTGCAGTTGCTTTGCAGCACGGATTTATGGACTTCGATTTCATCTGCAGTGCTGGAGAGTCCGTGCTGCTGTGTTAAACTCACCCTGTGCAGTAAACTGGGTGAATCAGATGGTTCAGTCTCTAGATCCACAGATAGGTAAATATGCGCTGTGTGGTCTCCCAAGGGGAACGTGAAATGTGTTTTCAGTTAAGTTGCATGGGAATTTAATTGAAAGATTTAGGGCAGTTTCATAAAAGAGTAAATCATGGTTACATGACACGAAGAGGATTTATTAAACAAAATAAATATACTTTAGCACCTTTACTTTCATAATTTGCTTGATATAAATGGAACCTGTATCAGGCATTTTGTCTGCTGGTAATATAAAAGCCTTTACTTTTTTTTTTTAATTTTACTGCTTTTCAGTCCTTTGGAGTAAAATAACAAGAAAGACAACAGCAAAGGTCAGGCTCTTCTCCACGCACATCACAGCTCTGAATCTGCAAGTGTGCTCAGCCTTGAATATTTGTATAAATTAAGCACACGCTTAACTTAATTCACGTAAGTAGTTCCTCACAAGTCGGGAGGACTGTTAAGTGCTTCAAATTAAGCACAGGCTTAGCGTAAGACCAGAGCTTGTGCGGATGGTGGCCCCGATATCTGGCCGGGCTCCAGGGCGCGGGTGCTGCCGTGCGTGCGGTAGGCCTCGGGGATGGCCGGCGCTCGCAGAGGGCAGCTGGGGCGTTACGGCCTGGCCTTCGGCTGGGGCTTTGCGACAGTTCGCACGGCGTGCTTATTGAGGGGTACCGTGTGTGTTGCACGTCGCGGCATCGATAGGTCTAGATAAGAATACTATAATAGCAGTTCGAATGTGTTTTTTTTTGTGAGGTGGCGAGTTAATGATGTAGCAGTTAATTTGAATTTAGCAGACGTTTTAAATATAGGTTTCTCTTACAGAGACAAAAGTTGCAATTTAAAGCTCTTTGGTGGTCTAAAAACAGCTTAATTCTCTAGTAGCATGGTAATAAGTACTAATCCAGCTTATACAGTGATTGTAGTATGTCATGTTTGTGGAAGATTGCCTAACTCTGCTTTCTCTGGGTTTTATGTTAATTTTTTTAAATTAAACATAAAACCTTATAACATCTTTATGCTGAGATAAACTGTTCAATTTAACTTGTGCTCAAGCAGCAGCTGTCAGGAATTATCATGTTTCGAGCGTTCTTGCTATCACCTTGTGTCTCTACCTCCCGGATACACTCCGTGGGATGATAAAGCTCACCTTGTTAGGATTTATTACTTAAATAATAACCCGAGGTAAAATGAAAGTTGATGTCAGACGGAATGACAACTGACATATATTTATGTCGCACGTTACATTATAATAAACTTTCCCTTCTTCCCCTTGTAATAGGTGTTAAGTGGAAATCCACCGCAGCATATCCTCCAGTGCCCTGCGTGAGTCCATTAGCCACGTCCACGGCTGCTCTGTGGGCATGTTCCCAGTGACTCGGGCTGTCAGGTGTTATTTAGACTTGCAAAGCTGAAGAAATTGGTTATTGCTGGTAGTTAGCAGCTTTTACGCCGGCAAAGAAACAAATAGGAGAGCATCTCGTGTTTGGATTAAATTCTGAAACGCTGAGAAGTAATGCAAGTGAATGAGGAAGGGTGTTTTCTGATGCTGTTACCAATTCAACATTTTTTGCCGTAAGAAACGTAAGCAGTGTCATTTCAGGTTCTAAATCTGAATTTGCTAGTAATTGCAACAATTTTCTCTTGACACTGGTTTATTTATGAGCTGGGCAGTGATAAGTGATCTGCTTGTTAATTCTTATCACTTCCTATTTACACTGTAGAAAATTTAGGTCTACCTCTTGCAAGCTTTCCAAGTTCACGTCCTTTTTTGCCTTACTAAAGCCAGCCTGCAGCTCTCTGATGATGCTGTTGTATTCCTTCAGTTTGTCTAAACCAATACTGCAAGAGTTATATTCCTTTCCCATAGATATAGCCATCTTTTAATATTCCTCTGCTGCTCTGATTCCTTTGTCCATCTGAGTGGGTTCAGATATTGCAGAGCTGCGTGGTTGTGCCCAAGCTTAGATCTCGGCTCTCATTTCTCGTCGTGCTGCCCGCTGCCCTTGTCTCTCCTGTCGTCACGTTGACCTTGACACCCCCTCCGTGCTCTTCCCACCCTTGCCTTTGTGTCCTGCTCTGCGCTGCTTTCCAGGCCTTCAATCCCAATGTGCCATCTTGTTTTTTCTTTCCTCATTCAAATGCAGCCAAGTGCATAGGCACTGGCTTGCATCGGCTCAGTTTTCTTCCTAACTCATCACAGAAAGAGGTTTTCTGAGAAATCAGTGGAATGGAAAGGAAAGGATAAGCTATGACACAGTCCAGAAATAGCCAACATTTTTCCAAGTAGCCATTCATCTTATTTTTGGAATATGTGGCATGTGTTTTCTCCTGTTTGTTTTCATTGTCACCCTAAACTCACAACCTTCTCCGGGCAGGCGTGTGGTACCGCCTGTAGGAAGCTTTCCTGCCCCTGCCTCGAGTCTGGCACCCAGGTCACTGGGAGCTCCATAGGCTGTTACTCCGCCTGACAAATAAGTGATGACTTACCTAAACTATTTTTTGGTCCTTGTATGGCTCACAATAAACCAGTGCTCATATCTTAATTGCCATTCTGTTTGACAGTCCCTTTAGAAAAACCAAATATTTGATGAACAAGGCAATAACATTCATCTCTTACTTCGGTAAGCCTTTCAGATTAGCATTGACTCACGTTGATTAAGATGGATACAGGATCTGTTCTCTAGGAAGTGTTTGTTCTCTAGATGCAGATTAGATGCAGATTACCTAAAGAGTGTATATTAGCATAAGTGATAAAATTATATATCTATATATCTATATCTATCTATATCCATCTATATCTATCTATATATTGTTCTTTGGGAAAAATTCACAAGTTTTGAGTTTGACAGAATTGGAAGTTTATAATATTAGTGATGTCAGCTTGGCAGTAAACGTGAACACTAAATTTATGTAAAAAGAGGAAGAAATTGAAAAGATTTTAACGGAATTAAACATTTAATAAATCAAATTCTGAATCTGAACTACTAAAACGGTGGATAGCAAAAAAAAAAAGTTAGAAA
Organism: Anseranas semipalmata; assembly: GCA_013399115.1. NCBI lineage: Eukaryota > Metazoa > Chordata > Aves > Anseriformes > Anseranatidae > Anseranas > Anseranas semipalmata. Next base: position 189,468 of record VXAA01006756.1, on the reverse strand, counting down.
CATGCTACGTTAAAAAGGATGATATGAAAGCTTAATGTTTTATGTGCAATAAAATACCTGATCTCAATTTATTTTTTGTGTGCCTATGATGAGAAATTTTTAACACGAATGTCTGCAGTTCTTTGTAGATCCAGAATTGAGTTTATTTGAAGGCTGTGCTAGGCGGGGGACAGGAGACACTCATGTAGTCGTGGAGAAATTATGGGAAATTTGCCACTGGTTTCAGCAGGGTCACAGTTTCGTAATACACATTTAAATACATTCATTTTTGATAGCCTGTTAAGTTATACAAGGCTAAGAGATCCGCTGTTTGTGCCTGCTTAACATACCTGAAGGATGCAAGCAACGTTGTGGAATAGCAAGAGTGCTGTGGCAATACTGGGGTGCAGAGATGCAAACATTTCATTATATAGGGTACCTAATAAAAATGAGAAAGTAAAACCTGGGGAAAGGGTGAAAAAAAGAGACTACACTAGATAAGTGTACTGCATAAATCAAAAAGGTTTATGTCATAACACGAACATGTGCCATTCCTGCTCATATATTGAATTTCAGTAGTTGGTTGCATAAAGAAGTAAAGTGTAATGAAACTGGCAAGCAAAGTATTCCCTAGTCAGCCTTATCTTTGTTCCATTTGTCCTTCAGATACAGCTTTTCTTGCCTTTTTCAATAAAATCCATCCAGCTTTTTTATTTTGCATCTCTCTGTAACTGAGCTGGGAAGACCAATGAGATTCAGCGCTTTTCTAGTTGGGTTCTTAGCAGCTGCTTTTTAAGAGATCAAAACTTCGAATGCTGCTACATGGTATTAAGGCTTAGCTATTGATGTGTCCCTATAGGGGTTATGTTTTTCTTGGGGGGGAGAAGGGGAGGCGAAGGGTAAGGGGTGACCCCTGCGAGCATGCTCACAGGCAGTAAACACTGCTCTCCTTGTTTCCAGGATCCTCTTTGCAAGCTCGGTGCTTAACCTGGCTGAACTCGCTGCCCTGCGCCCTGACCTGGGCAAATTGAAAAAGGTCCTCTACTTCCATGAGAACCAATTGGCGTATCCTGTCCAGAAATGCAAGGAAAGGGATTTTCAGTATGGATACAACCAGATTCTGTCATGGTACGTGTTTCTTGCACCTCTCTGTGTTATTTAATGTGTCCTTCTACGTACAGATTTTCAGCTTCGTCAGCCTGAGTCGTCCGCCTCCGTTTAAATGGTGAGACTGTAGCAAAGAGAGGTACAAGCAGAGGCCCAGAGAGATGCTGGTAAAAGGGCTCTGGCCAAAGCCATATGCTCTATGCACTCATCTCAATTTATAAAAGTCCAACAATACTGAATTTGGCTACTGTGGCTTACCTGCTAGTTGCGTGGGTTTTGCCCTGTGTCTCGGCCATAACGAGCGAGATGCTTTGTTTCGCGTACGCTTAGCAAAGCTCCAGCTAAGCAGCTCCAGCTCGGCCATAGCTTTTACTGCATCCAACTGAAATTATATAGAGGGTTTTAGGGAAATAAACAGAAATTAAAATGTAATGCAGCACTTTTCTTGTGAAGAGAGGGCAGTAAACATACCAGATAAATCCTTATATTTCTTTCATCTGGTATTCAGAAATTGTGCAGTGCTAAAATACCCAGACGTTTTAAAGGCTGCGGTCCTTTATTGTTGCTAAAAACAAATGTATTTCTTGAATCTAAGTTAATGAAAGAAGTTAATAACAGCAACACTGAAAAGCTTTGTGGTTAGACTCTGTACAAAGCTAAGTGAAACAGCAAAACTGAGCTGTTTTAAGAACTGAAATAAATTGATTTGCATGATCTTTCTTACCTATCTGCTATTAGGAGAATTATTAGGACTACAGATTGAGCATTTTAAGGTATAAGTTAAGCTTTTGCATCATTAAGATATAAGCCAGTTGGTACTCAAATTTCTCAGAAAATGATCTGGCTATGCTCTGACCATCCTGTAGCTGCTGCTGCCACTGCATTTGCAACACGTTTCACTTACTAAGCAGTAGAGTGGGAGAGGATAGTGAAAGACCTTTTGAAAATAGCAGCAGCCATTTTCAGATTTTACAATGTTAAAATGTCTTTTTCTGGCACTGGGGCAAGGAATACTTTTTTGTGTATGTTTTGCTTTCTTATAGCAGTTATTTTTCACACATCTATTGTAAGCTGACATACATTATCCTCAAAACATGCATTTTTTAAATAATAAAAGTGTCTTCTTTTGCCTCACCCCCCCCAAGAAAAGACTTCTATAGATGCTCCATTCTGTTTCCTTAAGCCTCCAACAGCTTCTCTATGTAATTATATAATGTTCATCTTTCATTTTTGTTGCTGCAGAGACCCCACTTTTAACAGCAAATAGAAGCAATCTACTCTGTACAGTTTGTAACTACCTGGTGGTCATCTGCAAAGAAATGCCATCTTGCCATCTTCCAAATCTGTTAGAAATACTGGAAACACAAAAATACATCTTGCCAGATATATCTTTATGTCTGTATATTTCCAAATGTATGTTTCCATGCTGTTTTGCATAGATGTTTTGGAGAAAATTGAAATTGGAGCTCTTGGAGTCGTCTTGAATCATTAAGAAAGAGATTTTTTTTATCCTTAACGATTCAGAAGGGTAGATATATTACTGGTAATAAAATCACACTTTTCAGAGGTGAAACTCCTTTCCTTGTAGCTGCTCAGGCTACAGGGATGACAGGAGCTTTCTAATTTGGCAGTGATGTGCACAGCCTCCAGGAAAAAGTTGGACAGACGAGGCTTAATGTACGAGATGAGCAGAGGTGGAAATGTCTGGAGCCTTTGTTACGTGCCAGCAGCAGAGAAGCGTGTGGCTCCTGTTGCTTCGTGCCATCTGTAAGCCCGCACAGGAAGGGTGGCTGGATCATTGCTGCGAAATCCCAGGAAGCAAAGGGTGAAAAATCAGAGGGGGGGAAGAGTGTGGGATTCCGGAAAACATCTTGACTCCTGTGGCCTGCTTGAAAAGGATGATTTCTCTCTCTCGTGGTTTTTTGCTTTTCTTGCTGACTCCTGCTGCTTTGGGGAGTAGTGTCAGTTTTCTTTCTTGACCAGGCAGCAGTGAGATGCCGTGAGGATGAATGAAAGGCTCTCACCTCAAATATACTTTTCACCAGCCCAGTGACTTACGCACACGTGTCCTCAATGTATCTTATGACCCGTGGGTCTGTATTACGATGTGTAACGTATAGAGAAAACCAACTGGCCATAAAGCACGCCTTACCTCCACCAGTGCTGTGTGTTTGCCAGGGTAGCTAAGGTTGTGTCGGCGCTTCCTGGATACAATTCCAGGTATTTCAGGGTTTTGGTGGCTTCTTGCTTTCTCCAGACCAGCTCTCACTTGAGAAATAATTCCTAAATTATTATTTTAACTACAAAATAAAAATAAAATCTTAAAATTCTTGATCTGGTTGATTTTAAAACACAGCACTAAGGAACCATATATATATATATATATATATATATATATATATATAATATAAAATATTATTGTATTAATCAGTATTAATACAATATGTATTAATATATCAAACCTTTTTTGTTGTACTGTGTGCTATGTAATATATAGTTTTTGTTGAGTGCATGCACTTTTCATCGGGGTTATGTATGCATAGGTTAAAAAAAAGTTCTATTTCTCTAGTATCCTGCTACCTGACCCACTTGGTCAGTCAAAGGTAGGTTAAGCAAAGATAAATTTGTCCTTCAGTAAAAGGATTTTCTATAATGGATTTTCTTCTTCCAAGTTTACGTCTACTGAAGTCATATTACAGTGTGCCTTATCTGTTTTTAGTGTTTTTTGAGAGACGATGACAGTAATATTAGTATTACCATGTTATGAATAAAAAGTGACCCATGGATAGAATGCAATCTGCTCCTTTAGATTCGTAATAATATATTGTTATTCAGATAAAAAAAAAAAAGTTTGAAAATATTTCAAAGTATAAATAGACAGAAACCCAGAAATCAGAACATTTCTAATTAAGGGATGTATGCTACTTCTAGTTCACGTGAAAAGGCTGATTTTAATTGACATTCCACTTATACCTTTTGTATATGAGAATGTGTATCCTGTTTTCATTGCATTTAAAATAACTCCATTCTTTTTGCAACAGCAGTGTGTTCATTAATCTTAACCACTTTTTACAGTTTGGTTGCTGATGTTGTGGTGTTCAACTCTGCTTTTAATATGGAATCATTTCTTACATCCATTGGAAAATTTATGAAGCTGATTCCTGACCACAGACCAAAGGATTTGGAAAAAATAATCAGACCAAAGTGCCAAGTTCTTTATTTTCCAGTCAGGTTTCCTGATGTGAGCAGGTCAGTACATTTTCCACGTCATAAATTGCCTCCAGTCTGTCAGAACTACCTATTTATGATGAAGTTTTAACTAACCAGTTAAAGCATTGTTAAGTAAAGAGTTTGATAACGTGCACAATCCCTCGATCGATCAGTATATTTCAGTAATCGGGGGCTGTTCAGGCAGAATCCGATCCAGCAGCCCTGGGACTGGTAGGTTTGCCAAGCGTGTCGTACAAACTTCCATCGCTCAGTGTGAATAATTTCCCACTTGTTTTAGTTTTTAAAAAGTTATCTGTGCCTCAGCTCCATATATTTGTTTGTACAGGGGAGGTCAAGGAGGAGAAAGAAATTCTAGAGAACAGTAAAAACGATAAGGCTGTAGTCAAGAGGCTATATTTCCCTTGATATGTTGTAGTGGGATTTTATTCCCTCCTCCCTCCCCTACCTCTTATTTTATTGCTTTCCAGGTAGGTGAAAAGCATTTCGGTAGCATGGAGCAGACTTGCAGATTTTGGCATTAGCTGCAGTTGCAGTTGCTCTTCAGTCTTCCTCAGTTACTATGAAGGACGTTTTTTATTACCCTTGTTTCAGAGCCCATCTTGAAATTAGCAGTGGGTTATGTGGCTCAAAGGGAACATTCGCCAGATCCTTTTCACTTTTGATTAAACCTGGCACAATTGTTTTTCCTATTACAAGGAGCTCTCCTCCCACTGAACAGGAACTTTGCTTCAGTGGGACCGGTACTAAATAGAGATAGTATGATTCTGCAATTCGATTATACTCTTAAAAACAACATGATGCTGGGTACATTTTTTGCTGAAATAGGGGTCATGGAAAGCAGTGTCATGACTCTGCACGAGTCCATATTTTGATCTGATAGTAAGTTCTGGTCACTCTTGAGATATGTGTCCTGACCAGCTTGTACTTCAGAGACTAAACGTATGTTTGTGGTAGTTTGGGGCAGAGAGATTTTTAGTGTCAGTGTACTCTATTGGTGTTTACGGTGCAAGGTTTGCATTTCAGTCACTTGGCAAACATATTCTAAAGCACTGGTGCAAACCCTTTAAAAATCAATGTCTAAAGTTAAGTCTTCAAAGCTATGTTTATGTCAAGTGGGTAAAAATTCTCCAACGTTGCTTAGGGCCTTGGCTCTCTGTATGGCATGGAGATCTGTACCTGTACATCTCTGCACTATTGCTAGTTAGAGACCATGTCTTTAAAGAGTGAGGGAATGCTAGGAACGCTCAGCATATTTGATATCAAGCCATTGTAAAAGGGTCTCATGGTTTTTGGCATGCTTTAGGAAGTCATGTGGCCAGAGCCTGGTTTTGGAGATGCAGGTGCGATAGCTCCGCCTCATATATTGAATTGACTCGTCAGCCCTGGCAGATGCGGTGGAATGAGACCTGTTCTGCCCTGGCAGATCAATCTGAAGTCATGTGCCATGATTGTTAGTCCAAAGCAGAAGATTTCACTGGTAAAACTGGTGGGAAGGTCTCATCTTTACACGTGCTCTTGTTAATGTCCAGCTCTTTTATTAATTCTCATCTTACAAAGCAGGACACCTTTCATGTTTTTATTCTGGTTGTTGCACTTGAGATCAAACCGAAAAGCTATTTTCAGCAGCAGATGGACAAAACTAAGATGCTCATAACCATAACTGTGTGACTGGACAACTTTCTCAGCAGAGTAATTAGGAACACAGATTAATATCAGCTCTAATCTGTTATTTCTAATATACATTTTAGTCAAAAGCTAGCTCTAGATATGTTCTATTCTTTTTAAGACATAAAGCAGTATTAGCACAGAAAAAAGGAAAGTATAGGAGAGGAGAGCTTCTGTATAAGTTGTTTGGTTTTTGACCTTCAGCTGCAGCCAATATTTACTATTTCTTTACAAGATCATGCTTTAAATAATGTTGAATGCACCTGTGGCAACTGAATGCTGTTTTTTAATTTAGACTGTATTACTATAGTGACTGAATGGAGATTGAGGAGAAAAAGGTTAAGAAAAATTGTGGCCAAGCTAAAATTTATAAAGCAAGCTCTTAGCCCAGAGTGTTTTTCAAGTTATTTTCAAATGGTAATTTGCTTTATCCAAACCAAACTCATACAGTGTAAGTAAGTGATTATTTGCATGACTGACAATCATTTCAGTGCCTGCAGTCTTTTTAAAATGCATAATTTTGCTGAGATGTTGGGAAAATATTTAAAAATTCTGAAGGCAAAATAACCAGGGTGATTTTTTTATTTACTTTGACCTCTTTTATTTTGCATGTGAATGTTGAAGGGTGTGTTTGTGTCTTAAATATAATCTTCATTTGGACTTAGGTGATCTAGGAAATCATCCTCACACCTGTGCTCGTGATCTTTTTAAGACTACTTTAGGTTAATGCTGCAATTGTAGGGTAAAGGAAAAGAAAAGAAGTCTGACCTTTGATTAAAAAACAGTGTAATAAAAGAGCATGTCATATGAGTAAATCCGGTAATGTATTTACCTTTTAATGTGATTACTGTAGATGATGGCTACACAAACTAGCACAAGCAGCATAGTAAATGATCACTTAAGAGTGAAGGCATAACGACGGAGATATTATCAGATGTAGCATTATACATATGCATAATGTGTATTTAAATATTTGAGATGGGCATCTAATCACTGCTTTTCTACTACCTATGAGAAGAAGTTATCGATGCATTTTATAAAGAGACTTATTTTATAATAAAGATTTGTCATAAGGGCACCTCTTGTTCCCCGAGCAAACAACCAGACTGTGGTCCTTATCTGACCATGAGAAGAGACGAAAGGCTTTGAGGATTTAGCAGAATAAGAAATTTACTGACCTGATCCTCCTGTTTTCTGGTTCTGACAATGACTAGCTTCCATACTGCATCCGGTGGTGCCACAGCTATTCCTTGTATATTCATCCTCTGTCATTTCTGACTTTGAATTCTCCTCTTTATACATTCTGATAAAGTGTATTATGTAGAAATATATATCACAAGACTGCTAAGCTTATAGACAAATAAAATTCCAAGTTAAGGCTGTCACTTCGTAGTGCATAGGTATTGCAAGGAATGTAGACCAGTAGCTGATCTTACGTGCCATATGTGCTGCAAACCAGATTTTACACAGCAATTTAAATATGTTGTAATTCACATTTGTATCATCATTGTTAAATTTCAAGTTATTTTCTATTGTAATGTAAAAAAAAAACAACAACTTTTTTTTCTGTACTATCAATGGAGTCTATTTTGATATAATCTGTTTTTATTAATGCACTCAAAAACTATGGTACAAGAACAAAATTCTCTTTCTAATGACGTTGTCTTTGGTACTTACGTCTCCTTATGCCAGCAAGCCCTGCCGGAATACCTCTGGATGTTCTCTGTTGATATTTTGTATGAATTCTCTCAGTCTATCTGCACCCATGCCATCTTTGGCAGTTGGCAAAGCTGGGTCAGGTTGGGTGCTCCTTGGAATTCATTTCAATGAAAATTGTAACGTAGATTTTAGTTATTATTACTAGTCCTCCGATTGTAGTATATCTTTACCATTATCATGATGTGGCAGAAGAGGAAGACATTTTTATAAGCAAGAATGAAGTAATGTTCCTAAGAGCTCAAAAAGCACATTGGACTAAGGTGGAATAATATAAAAGAAACATGAGGAGGACTAAGATGACAGCAAAAGACAGCAATAGTTTCTTTTAATTGGAACTTGTTAGTTAGTGTCTTGTACTATCTGCATTACACATTTAGGAGTAGAATTAAAGATTTTAGAATGTTGTTTCTTAATTTGCTTTTATAACTTAGTACCGTTAACAGGACATTTGCAACCATTCGATTTTATATTTTGTAGTTATTGCGTAACAGAGGCAGAATTTTCCAGTTTTGAGAATACTTTATGGCCAGTCAAGGGAGTTTCTGACTAAAGCAGAGCTTTTTAAAAGACACTGACGGTATTTCTTGTACAGAAACATGACTGTCATGTTTGGAGGAGCCTGGTTTGGGGAATAAAAAATAATAATTCTCACAACTTGCTGTGCTGGGATCAGGCTTGCAGAGCTGTCCCTGAGACCTCTGTTTAGATAACTAAGAGGCTCCCCCTTGCTCTGAAACCATAGCACCACGCAGTAGCTTTGCAATGCTGGACAATACAGATGCCAACAACCAGGGAAAGACTTGAATCCACCAGAGCCCAAAGCTATGGATGGGCGCTGGGAATGCGGCTGCGTTGCACCGAGGGATGCTCTGCAGCGGTACCCAAGTGAGCTCCAGTGAACTGCCTGGCGTGTTGGAAGGAGTGTACCTCAGAAGCACAGTTTTTGGCTAATTAGCCTTCCAGTGCAGTAGTATATATTAGCTTAGGTGGAGCACGATGCTAATGATAGTGATTCCAGCTCTGAAGCTAGCTACCGTGCTCAGGGGTGGCTTGGGCATCTCCACAGTGCCCTGCGCTCCCTCTGGTAGGCATAGCCTCCCTGCCACCACGGTTATGGGTACTTAGCGTAATTAGAAAACGCCAATAGAGCGCTCCTACCTTGGGGCTTGCTGCTGAAGAACTGGGTGATGGAAATTACTCCCTGAATGGCTTTCCTCCTCACCTGCTGCAAGCAGAGTTTGAGTGCTGGTGTTGGCACTTACACGGTAAGCGGGAGGGATGCTTGCAGGATCTGGGACATGACACCTATTGGGAGGAAAGCGCGGCGCTGGCTTAAAAGGGGCATAAAATGGAGTAATTCAGTTCTGGGGGCTTTGGCTCCTGCTGTACCTCAGGGTGAGTGCCAAGAGCAGAGAGCCGCAGCAAGGAGTTGGGCGGGTTGGATGAAGGGCGACTCAAACACCCGTACTCAGCGGTGCGCTCCTGCATGGTGCTGCCTTCCACGCGTGCCCCTTGTGCCATCGGGGGACGGTGCCCGAGTTTCTGTTCTAGCCCTGAGGAGCAGCTGTTGCCCCAGCCTGGTCTTCAGAAGCCAAATGTGCAAGTTTTGTCCCCAGAATTCTCCAACGGCAGACTGACAGTGCCCTCCTAGAGGAGGGCCTGGCTGAACAGTCTGCTGGGATGCATTTATTTTGCAAAACTTTCCAAAAAACTCATTTCTTTTTATCTAGTCAGAGACAGAAATAGTTTTACTGACTCTCTTTTATCTGTCGTATAGGTATTCAACTCGATGCTGTCATAATAACCATTTAGTCTCACAATAGCTCACAAGGATACTTAAGCAGAATTCTCTGTGCAACCTAGTTTTTTATTATGTTGGGTACTGCTCATGTTGCATACAACACATTCCCATAAAACTTGCATTTTGTATTTACAGAGAAATTTCTCTGGAGAGTTAAGGTCTTGTAAAACATTCTTGTTCTACAGCATGAACGAATTATTATACTCTGGGGCATTAAAAGTGAAGTGTACTGAAGAAAAGAATTTTTTCATTAAAATGCAGTTTATATTGATAAAACAGATTACTAGCATTTGATGAAATGTGAAACTTGGATCTACCCATATCACTAAATCGCCAGTAGGTTTATTTTGGCAAGAAGAATAGTATGTAATGTATATCAGGACCAATCATTATACAGTACCTGTTAGTTTTGTATTAGATTAAATTGTCTTTCACTAAAGTACTTGGAAAAAAAAATCCCTACTATATCTGTATCTTGAAGTAGCAGAATGTGGTAACCAAGAATATTAGAAAATAAAAGCTGTCGTGTTATCAGTTTTGGCACAGTCATTTATCAATCAGTATTTTAAACATTGACAAGTGGTAATTTAATAGGGAATGACCCTGTTGGCAGGAAGTTCTAATGACAGATGATGCAAACTCATTTATCACTATGGGGCTGTGCTGGCTTCTTACCTTTCTCAGTATCACAGCTCATATTTTCCAAGTCTGGGATGTGAGAAGCCACAAAGGGCAAAACCTGTGGCACCAAGCCCGTAACCACTCCCATCTCGTCCGATTAACCCCTTAGCTGCAAATTTCAGAGCAGCCTTGCTGCTGGGATCTGAAAGTCCTGATACAGATTTGAATGCCTTTTGACTCCTAGGTGGGATTTGCCGTGATACTGGTAAGCACTTCCACGCAGTCAGTGTTTTGGAAGTGTTCAAGATTTTTGGTTGTGTCACTTTGAACGCAGAGTTGAGGCATTCATATTTGGCATTCAAAAACAAACCACATTCTAATAATTAATAGCACGTTTCACTAGCAGGCATTAAAAATATTACATGCGGTGCCCTATACAATAGGCAGCTATTATTATTATTATCATTACTACATTGAGAAGGAAATTGATGCATTCAGAGGTTTAATTGATTCGTGCATATTCATGTAGGAAGTCAGTGGTAGAGTCACGACTGGACTGGACTGGAATATTATGCACTTTCATGCATAATAATTTCACTGCAACTTGTAAAGAGAATAGACTACCTTGCTGCAATGTGCGTGGGCATTTGAAGCTGAGAGATGTCATGGGAGAGGAAATGAGAATGACACCTTCATCAGAAACTGATACGGATGGCATTTTTAATTATTCTAGGAATAGTCTATCTGTAATACAGTAATTCAGCTGTATTTACTGAGAACAGAAAAAACCATATTTTTTTACTATAATTTTCACACTATCAAAGATTTTCATCTACTTGATATAATTTTATGTTGCCTATTTTAAAGCATAATAAATGTAAGCCCTGCTTTGCACTTTCTGCACCTTCCTCGTTCTCCATTTGTTCTTTCTCTTTTCCTTTCACAACAGCATCTTCCTCCCTAAGGCTGGGAGTGGGTTAAATATCATCCCCATATAGGATGATTCAGACATGAAATGCTGTCAGAGTTTGCATCAAATTGTTATAATAAGGCTCAGTGAAGTTTAAATTTAATTGGTTAAAATTGTCATGACAGACTTAAAATAAAGCTGTTTTTTCTTCTATTCAAAGTGGAAAAAGGCTATTGATTAATGGTAGAATCCTGCAAAACACTAAATACCCTCATTTTCACTGCAGTCATTCAGAGCTGAGGGCGCTTGGCACTCTGCATGATTACAACGTTAACGCAGGTGGAAAGAGGTGGCACGCAAAACTAAGAGCTGGGAATCGAGTGATGTGGTTGTGTCCAATTTAGTTCCAATCCATATGAAGGTGCAGACTTAAATCTTTCACATGTGCAAAAAGTGTTTTTTAGAGGCAATTCTGCCCCTGTTGAATTTTGCATTTCAAAATACTGCCCTTCAACATTTGAAAAATTCTGTATTTTTCATTACAAAATTCATGAATATTACACAGAAGTGGTGTTTTTTTCTTTAATTTCATGCTTACAGAATTCTGACAGTCATATTGATCATGTTATTTCTTAGTTGCTACAGTGACAGAACCTTATTGTTTAAATGTTCCGGGCATTCGTTGTAATATAATAGAAAAGAAAGTAGGTAGTGTGCTAAAAATTGCAGTAAAGATAAGGAATAGGAAAAGGATATCAGATTTTTTGGAGATTCTCCACTGAGAATACAAAATGTTTTCAGAAATCATTCTGAGGAGAATGAAGGAATCTCTGTTACCAGTCATGGGGGAATGGCAGTACCTTTAGAAAAAGCCTCGCTTCATCTTGAATGCAGTATTAGTTTGGAGAAAAAAAAAAAAAGAAAAAAAAGCAGAAGCAGACCCTTTTAAAGAGTGTTGGAATCATAAGAACAAACTGGTAGATAGCCTTGCAAATGGTTATTAAATGTAAAACTGAAACTTTAAGTGGATTGGATCTGCTTTGAGCACTGTCGGGCTAGATTGCAGATAGCCAATTCAAGTTATAATTTCAGTTAGAGATACTGCTAGCTGGAAGTGGCAGTACAGCAGATAGTAAGATATTCTATAGGAGTTTCAGAGTGTAAAGAAAAAGAGAATAAAATTACACTGTGGAATAAGTACAATCACTTCAAGTCTGAAGAGGAAACTTGTAACAGCTCTCCAGTCCTATGGAGATGACCTTTATGTAATGTATAAGAACAATTTAATACAGATGTTTTATTTATACATAACCAAATGGGATGAAGTTAAATGATTTTTAATTTTGCAAAATCACAGATAATTTCTTTGTTGTGCAAGGAGAATTTTAATATGTTTAGGTTTTTTCTTTTCTGCTTTTGCATTTGCAACTAGGAATATTTAATATTTTATATTTTGGACATTCCCCCTGCTCAGTTGTGACTCCCAGATGAAATAATCCTCCTCTTTTTCCCTTTAAATAATTCAAATAGCATACATTTAAAAATACGAAAATCCCAACCTAAACGTACCAGAAGTGCTTTTAAGGTAGGAGGCTGTTCAGCTTTACTATTGAAAAGATGTGTTTCCAAGTAGTAATGAGGGTTCATCAGAGTTTTGGGTGTATAAGCACCAAGTAGTAGGGATGCTTGTTGAAGAGCTATGGGAGATCCAAGTCCAGGAATGCTTTCCCAGCTTCTTTTCCTCAAGTATGTATTAGAAAAAATCTTTGGGTGGTAGTGCCTTTTTCTTAAAGATGGGGTATTTCGTGTGTTGGGAAATCCATAATCACATCAAAGTGTTTTTGAAAATGGATGAAGTCTAAACAAGATATTGTTGCATGCAGTCTTTGTTTTCCAAACAATATTGTAGGTACTAGCAATAGCCAGGAAAAAAAGAATCAGATATTAATTGAATCAGCCAACCTGCGATTAATTTTAGAGTAGGTTCTTCACAAAACTGTGCAAGTTTTGTTTAAGAGGACTCCTACGTAGCACTCAGGTCAGGCTTGTAGAATACTGGAGAATTTATCTGTCCTTGGCCTACCTTATGTATTTCCTCACACCCTTACGGTCTCAGGAGTCATCAGCAGACCAGGAGGGCAGGGTGCCTCTATTTTAGTTAATGGGCAACCAGCCATGAGGCAGCTCTTCCTTCTGTAGCTCGTTGCTGTGTGCTAAATAGTGGACTGGTCTATATGACTATGCAGGTAAATACAGAATATAAAGAACATGCAGATATGTAGGCCACTTGCTGTTGGAGAGGTACCAAGCAGCAGTATAGCTGAACCATACCAAATGGGGAAAAACAGAAAAATATCTTATTGGATTCTCATATGCAATAGAAGAGTAAATTGTATGTTGTTCTGGTCACCTATGTTGAAGAAAGGTTCATTTAAATTGTGAAACAGGTACAGAGAACTGATGCTAGGATGATTAGGAGACTCTGTATTATAAGAACAGATTAAAAGACTATGGTTCACTTGTCCTAGCAAAATAAAGGTTGAGAAGGGGATACATGTTAATCTTTATAAATTCAGTCAAAAGATAAATGCCATGGAAGAGGAGGAATTACTTAAGTTCAAGGATAATCCTTACAGTATCCTCTAGGTATAAAATGGTCATTATTAAATGATTCAGACTGGAAATGAAAAAAAGGGTGCGTAGGGTGGCTATTTGTTTTGATTTTTGTTTTTCTTAGAGACATTTAGTTTTGAATGGCTGTCGAAACACTATTGAATTTTAAGAGGAATTTGATAAATTCACAGAATGGTTGGTTAAACAATGTAGGGGTACTACCAGACAATTTAGACGTTTGCTATGATGACATCTTCAAAATGAAGGTGGAAGGAGGTGGACTATGACTTGGTCCCATAATCTTGAGACATGAACTGCTCCATGAAGGAGCTCATGTACTTCCATTGTATAAAAGACACCAAGGATGTCGAGCCTGTTCTGTGTAATGTACATCATATTTGTCTTGTATTTCATTGATCAGGTGCCTCACAAGTGAGCAGCGTCCTGCAAGCTGTGTCTTGCGTGTGTGTTTAACCACTCATCTTATTTGGGATCAGGAGGGATTCTTATTAGCCAGATTCATAATGTCCATGGTGGGAAGGGCAGGAACGAGAAGAATGTTTTTGTCTCTATGTACTGGGATCATCTGGACATTTTACTGCTTTTGAAGAAAGCCACATCATGGCCAGGGCATTTGATCCCTCCTTTCCTCTTGCTATGGCACGCTGGAGTTCTCGAAGAGTCAGCCTTGGGCTTTGCTGCTTTGTGGCTTATGATGGGAAACTACAAGCGGAGGGGGCTTAAAGGGAGCGTGGTCTGCCCGTGTGTCATGTGCCCGTGGTGGGAGGTATCAGCACAGGTAGCAGCTGAGGAGGCAGCCAGCTGTGGCGCTAGATGTGTGTCACAGTACGGGAACCTTTGCCTTAAACGATGCTCAAGGGCTGCAGCTAGACCAGTTCATTTTGGGATTCAAGAGGTTAGCCAGAGCATCGCTCAGAAGACAGGGCAAACTGAAGAGGTACGAAGGGCTGACAACTGCGGTGCTTGGGAGAGTGCTAGGTGAAATGTGCTCCAGCAAGAACCATCTTAGGCATAATGTTTGGGTATCGTAGCTTTGTAAGCATCCTTCTCGATTTTGCCTCAGTTTACTTCTGCTCACTGAAGCATTTGAATAAAATTCTTTTGTGAGCTAGTTGAAGTCAGAATGACTTTATTTTAACTTTATTTTTCTGATGAGTCTGAGTGGCTCTTTCATTCTCATCCCTGTATACAGTAGTTTAATACTAAAATTGCCTCAATCTGTGCTAGAAGCAAATGAATCACAGAACGAAGAAATCTTTATACAGTAATTCCTTTCAGTGACTGAAATTTTATCTGTCCTTCATCAAACTTCATCAGGTCTTTTGATTTCTGAGTTCACTTATGTTATCTGAAATCTGATTTCAAATTACTGATCTGGAATTATGTGACTATATATGGAAAAGAGAGGATTTGACCCTTTTAGGGTGCCTAAACTGTGTTCCTTTTGTTGCCAGTAAAAGGAAGGATTATCTGTCAGGATTCCTGGTAACCGAGTCACAAAAAATAAAAAAGGCAAAAGCAGTCAGATTGTTTTTTTCCTGGTGATACCTTGTATGATATCCATAAATTTGCTGAGTATTTGTGACATTAAAAAATTATGTCTTATTTTTGAAAGTAGCCAAGCTCTTCTCCGAGGTGTTCAATGCTGAGCTTGTTTGTGCATCTATACGTTAGCAACTTACTATTCCACAAGCGTCACTTCATTTTGGCTAGCAATAAGTCCTGTTCAGTCATTGTGCTGCAGAGGAATGTTTAAAGCTGAAATGCGCATTGGAGTCTGTTTGTTTGCAGCAGATGATTTGCCTAAGCTTTGATGCGCAGTCACTTTCTGACATTTGTGTATTTCAGCAGTGAACAATGTAAACTCATTTTCTGAGCACTTTGATTACTTGCACATAGCAGTGCCCATGGCATGTGACAGAGAAGAGCACTCTATCCACTAATCAGATAGATATGCTTCAAGCGTATTTACACAAAATAATGAAAACAGCTGTTAGATACCTTTAAACTTGAGTGTGTTTTGTTATTAATCTACTAGCCCGTACACATGACACTATAATTCTTCGCTCACTCAAGTTGCCTTTAATGACACAGTAATAAAACTGAGAGGGATGAAAGTAATGGAATTGTAGAATGTAATGCCTCAATTGTTCTACAGTGTCTTCCTTTTTGCCAAAATAAACCACAATTAGGTCCATATGGTGTTTTGAAGTTTTCAAGCAATGACCCTAATAAAAAGTAATGAATTTCTGACAAAAGAAAGCATGGTGCTCTTTTAAGCAGATATCTTCGCTATTGATCTAGTTATGATTGCAGACTGATATGCTAATAGAAGAAGAAAGGTTCAACGTGCCTGGTACAAGCACTTTCATTTGTGGTTTATTTTATTCTTATGAAATTCAGATTGAAAAGGTAGAAACATGTTGTAATCCATCAGTTATGACTCCCTTTAAAAAAAAAAACTACTATAAAGAAAACAAATGGATTTTTCTTGAGAAAAATGGAGTTTGGAAAGCATTAGCTAAGTTGAAATTTCCAAAGCACTTGTTAACTACGAGGGTGCCTTGCAATGATGGAGATGCTTTGTGAGCACATACAAAATTTGACTTGAGTACGTGATTGACTTCAGAGGTCCAAGCTCTTTGTTGTTTATTTTTGTCTTTTTAAACCTTTTCGTGGGGGATTTGGAGTGACACTTCTCTTCGTTTAGATGATCAAACTATCTGCTGAGCAGTTGTTAGGTAAGCACAGATATTCAAACGCAATGACTAGGAAGGACGTGCAGCTCATCTTCACGTACAGCACATAGCTATGGGCAACCATTAAAAAGTATGGTGTGTCCGTGTTGTGCCGGTGGAGTGATAGTGATGTCTGAGGTATGGATAATCCAGTCTCAGTAAATAGAGGAGAAAGCAGGTTCTGCAAACAGATACCAGGGGAAGGAGAAAATACAGGGCTGGTTTGGTAACTTCCACTGCTTAGTATTTGTTGAATGAATGTTCATTCCACATACGCACCATCCTAAATGACTGAATAGAAAAGCAGCTGCTGGATGAAGGCTGCTGCTGGATTGAAGGCTGAGGGAGACCTCATTGCGGCCTTCCAGTACCTGAAGGGAGCGTATAAACAGGAGGGGGAACGCCTGTTTACACACATTGATAGTGATAGGACAAGGGGGAATGGTTTCAAACTAAGACAGGGGAGATTTAGGTTGGATATTAGGAGGAAGTTTTTCACTCAGAGGGTGGTGAGGCACTGGAACAGGTTGCCCGGAGAGGTTGTGGATGCCCCATCCCTGGAGGCATTCAAGGCCAGGCTGGATGTGGCGCTGGGCAGCCTGCTCTAGTAGTTGGCAACCCTGCCCAGAGCAGGGGGGTTGAAACTAGATGATCTTTAAGGTCATTTTCAACCCAGGCCATTCTATGATTCTATGATGATGTGTATTATTGGCATTGTTTTACTGTATGCAGTGTACTTAACGTTGAGCAAGGCCTGTAGTGTTGCAACATGAAACTATTCAGAGCATCCTTTAAATAAAATCTACCTCGGCTACCTTTGCCACTAGAAATTGTCTCTGAGTGGCTCCTTCACTGGTAAATGAAGAGTCCATTTATCTAATGGGCTAATTTCTCAACTGCTTGTCCCCTAACTATCAAGGTGCTTCTCCAACCTCCCACTCTAGTCTCTACTGCTCCACTTTTGGAAAATAACATAGTTGTTGCCTCAATAACCCTTATCATTTTTCATTTATGTTTCAAGATCTAGAAGCATTGATAACTTATTTTAATTTGCTATCTTCTACGTTGGTAATTTCTCCATCCTCTTATCTATCACATACTTGTGTGTAGTTACTGTATTCATCTTAATAGAGAAGAGCATGGTTCATAGGTAAAACTTTATCCTCAACAATGTATCCTACTTATAAGCAAGGTAAATGAATTGCTATTTATTCCACTACTTTTCTTTGTAAAAATATATACTCTTTTCTAATTTTTCGCCTTCTTGTACTTGACACTTCAATGAGATTTGAATGATTAATTTGTTTTATTGTGATCACGTTTAATACCAATTGACTGGTGCTTAGAAACTGGGGCTTGCCTTCTGGAAGAGGGAGTGGGCTGCAGGAGAAACAAATCTCACTTCAGATCGTAAGATTGGGAGTTTTTTTGTTGTTTTGAATTTTAATAAGTGGAACATAAAAGTGAAAATTCCTGCCTTACTTCCTGTAATTAAAATAGGTTTGAACTGATGTTTCTTGCTTCAATTTTCAGTTGAAAGCTTTAAGAAATAGTCTTATGTGTGAAATAAGACTGGTTTTAAATTACATAAAAAATCTATCAAGCATAGGTAGCCTAGGAAGTGGATGTGTTTAAACTATGCTAGTTTTTAGAGCTAGCTGTAGATGAGGAAGGTTGGGCTTTTCAGCCTCAACGAGCAGGTTCTCCCAGGAGGCTGGGTGCAAGGCAGCGGTTAGTGGCTTGGCTCCTCATGCACCGCTCGTGTTCTTGTGCTTGCATTGAACTCCCCTCCTGTATCACACATAGCAAAAACGTTGAAATATTTTTAATACTGGAAAAAGGGTCTTAAAGCTCAGTATAAGCGTGGGAGCCTTCAAATGTTGTAGCCCCTGAATTTATTCAGTAAAATTTGAGGTTATAATTCTGCAAGGTTGTACTCCCTTGAGATCTCTAAATACCATCTGGAGACTTTAGAAATTCTGGCTTATTTTTTACACAACTGAGTCAAAATTGTGTAAGGTTGCTAAGTACTTCAGAGTTCTTGGTATACCTGCAAAGGCTTACAGAAACCTAACCTCAGTACCTTTTGAAATCTGAAATATTAACCATTTGTGATAGCCCAGGTTTGGGATGTTGGTCCAGAAGTGTGAACCCGCTGTCCTCTACTGATTGTGTGTTTCATTTATTTGATAATGGTAGCCCAAATACTCTCATCTCCGTATTACTAGTACTAATGTAACCTTTCACTTGCATTGTGTTAGCACCTGGGGGACATCCCATGACTTTTGACAGATGGAAATAATGCAGTCAGTATTATGAAGTACTAGCACCCCAAAAAGGTAATTGTACAAGGTTTTTGTTATTTAATATAACTGTGCTCGAGTACGTATGGGCAGTTATTTAGATAACTAAGTACTGTCACGTAGACTTTGTGTGTACGTTTGCAAGACTAGATCCTTACCAAGCAATATTTATGATTAGATAGCTGTTCTTAGTAGGCCAAATTATTGCAATGTAGATATCGTGTAAAATCAGGTCCTGACAAAGGGAACACAGTTGCTAATCGTTCATGCAAAACCCAGAAGTTGTCTATTTTTTGATCTGATGACGCATATATTTTCAGGCATGTGTCATGACTTTTATTTCTTTCCTTTTTTTTTTTTTAAATACAGTCAAGCTCCTTTAAGAACAACATGCGCTATTGTGCAATGATCAGAGTTGGTGATTCTTAGCAGTAGATAGAGGGGACAAGTTTAAGAAAACATTTATTGTACTGTGTTTTGGAAACATAAGCTAGTTGTAGAGGTTAGGTTGAAAATAGCAGGAACTAGTACGGCAGCATTTTAGTAAATTGGGATATAAACAAACATCTGTTGCAGGAATGTAGAAATGACATCATAAAGAATGTATGCAAAAAACTTAATTGAAAAAGAATGATGCAGAATTGCAGCATGACTTTAAGTCTAAATTGATTTTTGCCTTCAGAGTGAAAGTGGGATTTTTGTACAACATTCCAATACTATAAAGTATTTAAAATGTAATGTCCTATTAATGTACCTAAAATGTAGGCTGTGGGTCACCCAATAAGAATAGTAGTTACAGTAATACAGTATATGGAATATGCAATTATCTTGACAATAGTTTTATTTTTTCAACAATTTTGTCATAAAAGAGCAGTAAGATACAATGAATTTGATTCATTTTGTGTGTGTGAATCATTTAATAGGCCATTACATCTACTATATTAGACTCCATTCTCCTTTCAGAGCTTTTCATTATAAGGCTGTCTTTAATGGAAAGAAGTTTAACCTTCCCTCCCAGATAGATTGAACCCCATAACAGTGTAAACATTCTCATTATAAAATAAAATCCCCTTCCCCAAGGGCAGCACTATAATTATGTTGCAGAGTGTTGTACAAATGTTTCTCTTAAAAAATGTTGTCTCATTCTTGTCCTCAAGTTTTTATCATTTTCATTTATGAAGAGAATCAATAATACTTTTAAATTGTAATTTAATAAAATAAATATGATCTGATTATTTTTTAATTTTTTTGAAGTTATTTTAATCAAGTTTGAGAAGAAGTCATCAGTAAAATTGCTGTTGATTTATAAATAGGATAATTAGAGGCTTTCCTCCTAAGTACTGTTCACTGGCATTGTGGCTGTTTTTATTGCCTAGTCAAACCTCTTCATTCAATTTTAAAATTGCCTTTTGAATGAACTGCACTACGAGCTTGCCAAATAGTGTCACCATTAATACCTTACCTCCTCTATTTCATTGTCCAGTCCGTAAATGCACAATAAATTGTTTGATAAGGAGGTCAATGAGGTTGTACTAGTTTTTAAGTGAATTACAGCCAAACATTTCAGATTATGTCACGCTCTCATTGTTGTGCAGCGCTGTGCTGCAGCCCTGGGTGGTTCCTCCCGTGCCGTTACACCAGGACTAAAGGCAAATCAGGAGGGGCAGGTACCTCACCAGCCATTAGGGACAGAACAGATGAAAAAGTGCACCTTATTAATTCAGTTTAGGGTTCTGTAGTAGTTTGGTGGCGGGTGCATGCCACATGCCCCACAAGGATGGGTTGGGCTGAAGATGCAGCCAGGCAGGAGAGTGTTGCACGGGTTTTGCCACTTGGAAGCTGCAGTGGTATTCCTGGAAAGCCCTAAGGCATCCCCTCCCGGCTTGCCACGAGGCGCTGGGTGGCAGCCGGGTGTCCCTGTAGTCCTCTGCCTGCCGGGATGCGCGACCCTCGGCCAGCCTTCATCCCCCGGCCCCACCGCGACGGAAGCGCAAAAGGCGAAAGTAAGAAACTTTGTGCTTGTTGAGTCTAAAAGAAAGTCTGTTTGTGTGTGTCTCTCCCTTTGTAACAGAAGGAATGTTTCTTATGTTTCTGTCTTCAGACAGTTGGCACACATTTCATCTCAGCAGCTGCTTTCTCTTAAAGTGCAGTAGAGTGTAGGACTGTAGTGACACTAGCATTAATACTTCACATTCTGCTATCATATGCTGTCACTGTGAAATATGGATCTAGGTTACATGTGTTTGCAGACTTTGTACTGCTGAATTATGAAAGCTGACTCCGTTGGAGGATTGTGTTGTATTCAGAGACTGTGAACTGAACAATAAATGAATGCAGTAAGAGACTTGTAGGAACACACAGCATCCTCCTTTTTGGCCTAATTGAGCCTATAGCTTTAAAATGTACGATTGCCAACTAAAACTTCATTGTTGACTTTGCTAAATATATTTAGCAGGCATCTAAATATTTCTCTTGTGGGCACCTTTTAGTTGCTATCCTCAACGTTGTTTAAATGCTATTTTTAAATCCCATTCTTCTGAGTGGTATGAATTACTGCAGATGAATAAAATTTATTACAAGGACTAGAAGTACTAGTGCTGGGTGGCAAAAAGCACAAGACAGAGAATAAATTATTGGGAACAATTAGTTGTTTTGTTTGAATTAGTGTGTACCCATAAATATAACTCTGCAATTTTTTATATGTCCGGGTAGTCACCTCACATAAGAGAGATGTAAAGCTGCAATTTCCTTATTCTAAAGATATGAAGTTAATATTTATGTAAGTATCAGCGGAGATGTCAAAAATCATAGGATTTGCACTGTAATGCATGGTGCCCATGCATTGCTGTTGCACTGAAAATGTTTATCAAGGTATTGTGAAAGTCTGTGACTACACAGCGACGACCAGGAGTACCAGAAAGCAAGCCCAGGTGCAGACGGCTGGCACCAGGTGTACCACCCTCCGTTCCCTTCCACTTTTACCTTTCAGTAGCAACTTCTGTAAAGGGACCGTGTGGTTAAACAAAACGTACACATCTCGGTAGTGTTAAGTTGCACTGCAGATAAATGGCCTTTAAACCACAGCTCCTTAGGGGCTTCCATGTGGCAGAAGAACTCAGTCAGCATCCTTACCCCAAATAGCCTCGTACTCAGAATAACGCTAGGATTGCTGCAGATGTGAAAGAAAGGTTTGGTCTTACTGGACTTGTCTGCGTTTCAGCTACTTACCTATTGTGTGTTTCTGTGCTTAGCATAAGAGGCGTTAGTATCATGTACGTATTTAATTTTATGTGAAGTGGTTGCTGTCACGGCTTTTCCCGTGTTAATTTTGGTGTTTCTTTTGTACGTGATACTTAGGTGGAAAGGTGGGGTTGTTTCCTTTCTCAGCAGCGCTCTTCCTGTGCATCAAGGCTTCTCCATTGTGGTCTCATGCCCTGGCTTCTCTTAAATGGCATCCAGGTTCACTTTAAATATGCTCATCAAGATTTGTCCTAACTAGAAACCATGCACTTCTGATTTTGTATTCTTAATAGTGCACTGTTCTGTTGATTGTAGAGAGGTGAAATACATAAACAATTTTAGCCACCAAATTTAACCTATTAATGAGTCACGCTGGAGGTAATACCTGCATGCTCTCATAGAGTCCCAGCTATATGCGTAATAAATCAGGATGATACTGTTCAGGTGCTTACCCATTTTCTGTGCAGCAAGCAGCTGTATCATCAGTCTTGCCTTCTTTGCCTCTCTTCTCATAGCCAGCAAGTTACAGCGGCACAATATGTAGAAACTTTGCTGTAGTGAGATTTAGGGTTTTGTAGTTGTTAGTATGGGAAAAATAAACTAATGATAAATTTCAGATTTTTGATCACCTACATTTGCTTTTCTGTCAAAATGAAGGTAATTTTCCTGACCAGTCTGTGGCCTTTTCTTGACCAAAAGGTTGAGGACATGTTAATATTCTCGTTAACAAAATCATTTTGTAGTTTGTTGTTTTTATTCATCTTTATAGAAATATTCAAAACATTTGTCAAAATATTTCTATGGCATGCAACAGTAGAAACACCAATAGAAATGGGATGAATAACATCATTTTTCAGAAGTTTTTGGAGTCTCTTCTAATATATAGAATAGTGCATAAAGCTATCATCAAATTTATGGAAAATTCATCAAGGATTGGGGTATTGCACTGGTTAGAAGGTTGAGTTAATGTATCCCATCTCTAATTGATGTCATTTAATAGCTAAATTCTTTTTTTTTTAGAACAAAACAGAATTGTCACTTTTCTTTGGGGACCATTTACAACAAAGCTAGTATAACTTGTTGGCACACAAGAAAAAGACCTTTACACTTGAGTTGCATCGTTTATTGGAGCTTTTTGGTGGGGAGAAGTTAATTTTGTTTTAATATATTACGCTTTTATAATTTTTGAGCATTTTATAGTATTAATTGGAGAAACCATAAAAGCACTGTGACAGAGTGGAACACTTCTCTTGCATCTACCTACTGGCTAGCTGTTCCTCTGGCACAGCTTCTTGTAACCCATGTCTTCGGTCACCAGCCTTACAACAGGGCAGCACAGAGAGGTGCTGACTACCTGTGCGTTTCAATGTGTGCGGACTGGGCACTGAGATATTCTGGCAGTTTAAAATTCACGTGGCTGCAGTGTGCTTTCCCGTCCTGACCCCTCTCAGGGCAGCAGATGTCCCACGTGTGACCAGGAGGTGCAGGTCTTCATTAAGCCTCGCGAGCATAAAGACCCTCATCACCTTCTATCGCCAGTAAGATCCTCAGAGCTAATCTAGCGTGCAGTTTTTCAGAGATTACTGTGCAATGCCCCAGAGACACGGTGAGCAAAGTTCTGAAGCCCCAAAGGACCAAACTCTGAAACCACGTTTTCAAATAGATTAAAAATATCTGTCATGGGCCGGTTTGACGTGAGAGACTGAACGGAAGTCATCGACACGTGTGCTTACACACGCACATTTCTGGAGCTTGTAGGATCCCAGTGTGCTCAATTCTTTTCTCTACTAATAATCGAGATTTTAACACCTCAAGCCGAGCCTGCAACAGTCAGAGAGAAGGGTTGAATTTCTAAGATACCCTTAGGGTTTGTCGGGTCCTTTTTGCTAATTAGGGTCTCCCTGTCGTGGGAGAAGATCCAAGACAACCGCAAATGTGTGGGCTCCTTTTGAGCTTATTCAGAAGAATTGAGCCATGCTGTCCGAGTCAGCACCAAAGCCAATTCAGGTTATCAAGGCAGGTTTATCAGCACAGTGTGTAAAAAGAAAAAGATCCCTCGCTATTATTCCCCCATTGTCCCTCTGTTATTCACGAGGCAGCGAGGTACGTGGTATTTTGTGCTTTCCATGGGAATCCTAGCTGCGCCTAATGGCTGATCTGAAAGGTTTATTAAATGCAAAGCCAGGGAACCCCCAGGCACCTTCCAGCCGACGCTGGACACAGCAGTGTCCCGTTGGGTCAGTCTCGGAAGGGCTCCAGCCAGCACACCTTCCGCTCCGTCGCAGGTGCACCTGTGCTAGCTCACGTGGCACGGCCACAAGCCCGGGCGTCCACAGCGGGACTCGGGGTCGTGTTTTCTCATTAAAGCCTGCAGGACATCCCATCATGCCTACCTTTAATTAGATGATATTCCAGTCAGCATTCCCACTCATTAATGATCAATACTCTTGTTTCAAGTTGTAGCTATGTTTAGCCTTCAAATACAGGTTCGTGTTATGGGCGCTGCTGTGTCCAACAAGGATTTATTTATTTTTTTAACTTCTGCAAATATAACCAGAAAGTGTGACAATTGAAATGCAGACCTTTCCAGCACAACGGCATAAAACCATTAAGCATATGAAAGTGTTTTAACTCTGATGTGGATTCTTTAGTTCTGGAAGATGAGCGTCGGACCCTGATAGTGTCTCCACCTTACTGACTGCAGTGTAGTAGCAGCAGCACCGCCTGTTGAAGCCAAACAGGGGAGCAGATGCCTAGTTTTTGAGTTACCTTAGTTGGGTAACAAGTATGCCATAAATCTTGTAACCAAAGTAAAGGTATGATATTGAGCTTAATACAGTATTCATTTGTTATGCAGCTAAGAGAACTTTTTTTTCCTGGAAGTTATGACTCTAATGTGTTCCCTGTAACTCAGTCTGGCGCAAAAAGCATAGAGATCAACGCTTCTAAATGGTTTGTTTGATCAGCCATGCCTAATGGTTTGTGGACCTGATCTTCAGCTGGCTGAAAGTGCTGCAGTTCTGTGGAAGTCAGTTTCAGTAATTTATATCAGCTGAGAATCCCTTTCCTGCTTCCAGCCACGTAGATTTGATCGAACAATATCCATAGACTTAAAAATTGCAAATTTATTTCTGGATTTTTGCAATGCCATGAATCAATGTCTTCAGCATGATAGAACTAGTCAAGGACATACTTTTTCCCCAGTAATTTGAAAGAAAATCTTGTGAATGACAGGCATACAGCATAGTTTTAGAGTAATGCTGAAACTTAACTTCAGTTGAATGGCAAGTAGGACAATGTGCACTATTATTATCTATTTAATTAAATGGTTGATAAGAGTCAAAGTGTTTTAAGTATATTTAAATACAGTTTAAATCATAAAATACAGGGGGTCAGAAACTTAAGAAACCTCATAATTTGAATCAATATTAAATAGGAGGTAAATGGGGATCTTCTTTTAAGGCAGCCAGTCATAACTGACATGCGGATGGTATCTCAGACACGAAATAGGACTTGAAAAAAGTGAGCAAAAAAAATTCTTTTTTTTTTTTTTTTCCACAAAGTCTGTGATTTCTGGTACCCCGTAATGTATAAGAGAAACTTGGAAAGTGTTTTTTTTGTTTTTTTTTGGCGATACTCGTTTCCTGTTAATATTTTTTTCTGCTTTTTTAATCTTAAAGATCATAAAATGTTTAGGCTATTCTCCCCCAAACACAGAAGACCAGCGTGTGTTAAAGCATATTCATTTTCATCTTTTACACTATGCTGTAGAGGGTTATTGAGACAAAGAAGGAAATATTTCATCTGACTGGTTCTTGTTTAGTAGCTGGGGAAGATCAACAGTGGTTAATAAAGTAAAACAATGAAAACCCCACCCAAAGAGCAGTTTTGCACTCAGTTGCTCAGTTTTCACATTCTTTTTCGTTGTGATGATGTGATCATTTCAGTCCAGTTCTCCAGTCGCCATGCAGTCTCCTAGGACAGACAAGACCTGAATTTCTAATGTGAAGAAGCATGATGCAAACATGCTATACATTATAGAAAAGGGAAAATATCCCTTGGTTGATTTTTGCTTTGTTTTGCATACCTTTAACTTTCAAAAAAAAACAACTTTGATCATTTACTAATTGGAGTTTAAAATATAAATTGTGTAGAGGTGTTGCTTTTAGATGTGCTTTTAGATATTTTGATTTTCTTTTCCTTTCTAGCATTCCAAATTCTGTTCCTGAATGAGATAACGCTCCATTGCTTTTGATTTTCTTCTGTTCTGATGTGTGATTTTACCTCTGGAACTACACTTGGAGGTGGAAACCCACCCTGTTCTTGTACTAAAATGATGACTGAGTTTTTAAGTATATATGTAAACTACTATCTGCATCATCCCAAGAAGAATATTTCATAGATGAGTATACAAAAACTGGTTAATGAAAATTTCAGTTGCGAAATATTCAGGTAGTGATCAAAAATAATAATTTATTTACAGTTCCATTTTAAATCAGTGCTTGGTTTAAAAACAATAGAAATGGTGAAAATGAGAAGAACAGTTAAAGGGAAATATATTCTTGAACACACAGTAGTAAGATTTTTTTCAGTGGTATAGGTTTGAAAAAAGAAGCTCATATGTCTTCAGAGGGATTAAGTCTCGATGTGTTGGCAGTGCTGTTGTATTAGTGCAGTTGGTTACAACAAATTCATCCTATAATGACAGTTGATATGGAGGATCACCTTCCATCTCCCACTGAAAAATAAGCTACAGCTGAAGCTTCAGCAGCTCTGTGAACTCTGTTGGCATATTTGACACCTTTATGTTTGATTTCAGGCTCTAAGACTAGATGGAGGTATCTCTGGCAGCGCTAATGGGTAACTTTTCTTGCATGTTCAACTGAGTACGCGTCTCATCATCTGTGCTGCTCTGTTTTCCTATACTTAAGTACAGGGCAAAGGTTTCATTCATTCTGCTCCCCCAAGAGCCAGCCAGCAGAGTGAACACACAAACTTAACGCACCGCAAGAGCTTGCAGAGGTCAGTGCTCTCTGCTCTCAAGAGGCAGCTTGTGGACCTGGCTGGGTAGACAGACGTTGCTGTGATCGCTACGCTGATTTTCATCCCTGGTTAAATAGTGGACCATGCAGAAGCTAATGGTGATGCTGGGTGCGACTCTTTTCCTTGAGATCATCGCCTTCACACCTTCCATGGGCCCCCAGCCAAAACCCCTCCACAACTCCCAGCTTCGCTCCACTGTGTGAGCGCCAGGACCGGCCGCGTGGCTGGCTGCGTCTGCTGTCCGTCCTCTTGTTTCTGTGCTCTTCTTCTTGGAAATGAATGTGCTTCCCTCTTTGAAAAGCACAGAAGAAAATGGTAGAAACGAGACACAGGTGACATGGTGAAGAGCTGTTGGAGGTGGAACAGGCTATTGCAAGAATCTGGCTACTTTTAGTTCCTATTGCAAATCTTCATCATTTTTGAAGAAAGCAGCTCTTTCTTGAGAGTCCAGTTTAGGGGTGGGCGGGCTGTGTTTTGCTTTTGTCAGCCAGAAACCGCATACTAAAAGGTCTGTGTGGAACCTCTGACAGGTGAATTTTATGGTGCCTTGTTAGTCGCTGTTAAATCAAGTGACACTTCAATACGTCAGTCCTGCTTATTACAGAAGCCTAATGATAGGTATGGCTGCATATATTCTGAGATTAGCAATGCAAATGCCACACGAGTTTATAAAGTCTGTTATTGTAAACATATCTCGTTTCCGTTTTCCTTGTTAAAAATGTTAAAATATTTAAAATCATTTTCAAATATTTTGTGCCCATTAGGAGACTGCAAGCCAGAATGTGTTTTTTAAAAGCAACTTTACTGAAGATAGCTGAATTTCCTACTCTAATATCTTGTGGTGAAAATAGTAATGCCAGAAGCATAAAGTACTTGGAGTAAAAATATTCTAATAATACCTCATCTTACTCTCATAAACCGTTCTGGACATAAGCTTCAAAAAGAGAAATAAATTAACCACATTCGTGAGAACAATATTGAACAAACTGTTTTCTACTGTTTTCTAACATACTTGTTTGTGATATTTGATGGACATTTAATCAATCATGAATAAAGCTGCATGGAGAGAGGGTTTCTGTCTTGTTTTTATGCTCTAGTATCACGGTGTGACTTTAGGTGAATGTTGTCCTTTTGCACAAAACATATTTCCAAACTGGTGTGGTTACTCCTGAGAATATGAAGCAAAGGGAAAGCTATGCTGTTTTCTATGCTACATATTCCAATATTATTATTGTCTTGGCTGAGAAAATCAGTTGCTTAAGTCCAAGAGTATAGTTGCCCCAGGAGGAGCTGCATGAGCCCTAATGAATTCAGATTTGTCCCTACGAGGAGCAACAGATAGGCTGTATTGCAGACAAATGGGAAGCAGCAGTAACCTCCGCAAGTCAGCAGCAGGGGGGAACGAAGGGGTCAGAAGTGGCTACAAAAATGGGTACAAATAGGAACTTTAGCGATACTTGGTGAATAGAGCGCATATCTGTAGAGAAATCCTCACTTCTTTGTGAACCTTTGGCTGCAAGTTTAAAAATCCAAACTTGTGGAAGAAAAAGGGTTAAGAAGGATGAATATCTTTGCACCTTAATGGGAGAACTATTTCTGTAATAGTATCAAAGATAAACCAGTGTATTATGAACACTAAATGATAAAGGGTGATAATATGCCATTCTTGAGACTTCTTGGCTCTTACCTAACACATCAGAAAGTGATTGTTGAATTTTAAATAGCCATACAAATGGATGACATAGAAATTTAACTTTGCTTTGACCTTATTCTAATTCACAAGATGACTGCAAAATGACTTTGTTACATCTGAATGTATGCTGGATGCTAAATCACTCCAGAGTATAAAATCTTTGTTTTGGCATAATGTTGATGCATAAACATTTGTACCCCATACTAACCCTATAAACATCACAATCCATCAGTACAATTACAAAAAAGATTGTTTGTTTTCACACTTAAAGCAGACATGAAATAGAGTGTCCTTAACTTAATCACCACCTTGATTTACCACATTTGCATATATTTGCATATTAATTGGACTACAGATTAAAATTGGTTTTGTAATTTTAATTAAGTGTCCACAAAGGTAAATGATTAGAACTGTTTAAAATACATTCTGACATAAATAGCAGTAAAAGCTTTTGTGATGATGTTTTTGTGGAATTACATTCAGAAAGTGGCCTTTTTATGATAGTAATTTTAATCTTAAATAGAATTATACAGTCAAACAGAACTGTGGATTCATAATCATTTTTTCAAGATTCATTTAATATTTTGCTGATTTGCAGCACTTGATGAAAATGTACTGTAGGTTTAGTTGATTGCAAAATTGGGCCTGTAGAGCTGATAAACTGAGGGTTTAAACCCTCAGTCTTTATATTCATCTTACATATTTCAAGTGTATTATGTGTACATACGTAGGCAAGGACTTTTTTTATTTTTTCAAGTGAGGAATATAAAAGCTGTCAGTAATGGATGATCTATCCTTTTAAGATGTAATCACCTACATTGACCATCTTCCTTCAGTCTAGATTGTGGAACACGGGGCATTTTAAAAGCCTTTTCAATAAATCATTGCAGGTAATAGAGGAATCATTCTTTGTGTTGTCAGGGGAGAATGGGTATTATAGGTAAAGATGTCCTGTCAGTAGTGCTGTGCCAAAGTCAGTGGATGTTGATAGTCTGACCAGTAATGTGTACTGCACCAAACACTTCGTCAACCAAACTTAATAAAACTGCAGCTTGTATTTGCAGTTAGAAGGTCTCTAGAAACTGGGTTCTTAATGCGCCTCTGATCCTGCCTCTTCCTTTGTGGAACAATTCATGCTTTTTCTGAACACTTAAAGAGTATCAGTAATGACAGCTTGTTAGACGGGATTGTTAAAAGTGATTTTTGCCTACTTAGTGAATTTAAAAGTGTTTTTATTATGTTCTGTAACTTTTCAGTTGGTGAACAGGAGGCATTCATTAGGCATTAGACTTTTTTTTACTAAATAAAATATCCACTTCATATTTCACAATATTACTTTACTGCTTTATGTATGAGAGAAAATAAACTAGCCTTTTTTTTTGTTTGTTTTGTTTTGGGAGCAGATTTAATGAGCATAACTTCAGAAGAATTTGTTAAATTCTGAGAACAGTAGAATTAACAGTATACCAGCTTTTACCTGCTTTAAAGCAAAAGAAAATGTTGGTGTGAAGTCAGTAATGAACTCAAACTGTAAGCTCTGCTAATTTTTATCCGAGTTTTGAGATGTCTTTAAGACTTATGCTGTTTCTAATTTCATCTAGTTCTTTATGTCCTATATTTGAACCTTGGCCATTTATTACCTTACTGTCTCCTCAGTGTACATTAGAAAAAAGAAATTGAGAAACAGTGTACTTGTGTCTTGTCATGCTTCATTGATTTGAAATAATTTTTTCGTTAATGGTGTACTTAATATTTAGTTTTCCTCCTATCCATGGTAATGCTTTTCAAGTGAGAGTAATAAAACTTTTGGAACACATACATTCTTGTCCAGCTGACTTGACATCATTTTCTGTGTTGTATTTAAACTCCTGTTGAAGTAGGCAGTGTAGATTGCAAGGCAGAACCACTGGGCTAATTACCTATCTGAAAACAGGGGGGTTTATGTGCTCTTACATAAAGTACAAATTATTTGTCAAATTGACATTATTTAGTGTCTGTTAAATATTTCTATTATTCCTGATGTGCTTTTAGACTTCTATTTATATAATAGAGACAGGTTACAGTGTCAAACTGTTTTAGGTTCCTCATCTTAAGAGCATTACAAAACTCATTATAAAAGCCAGATCCAAAGCTCAGTCAATGAATGAATTCCTTGCGTTAAGACTCAAACTGGGTATTAATTGAAGTTGTGGTGTGGGTGAAAACTGCTGGTAGATTTATTAGTGGTAGATAATATTAGTGATAAAAGCAAAAAAAAAACAAACCAAAAAACTGGGATAGTTATTGAGTGAAGCATCGAGGAACAAACCTGTCAGACAAGTGCCATTATCATTTTTTAAATGGGCATGTAAGCTAGATGTCTTCTTAGATTAAATTGTTATGGATGTCCATTCATCTGTGGAAAAGATGGTTGTTTCTAGTGAGAGTATTGCCTTCCCTTTCTAATGCATATCTTGCTAATATTGTTCATACTTGTGTCACCTGAGGATCAGAAAGCTAAAATACGCATCATCTGCAACTATTTTGGGGAGATTGTTTGAAAGCTGAACCTAGCTTTCAGTCCAGCTCCATTACGACCATAATTGTGTTACGGAAACTCAATCATCCCAGAGTTCGGAGAGCCAGCTTTGAAGTGGCTGGTATCAAATTTTTTTAAAGATTTGCCTAAATTTTTAAAACTTTAGGCGCTTAAGCACCATTGGTTTTTAATGACACTTAAACTTCTAAGTCGATTGTGAACCTGGAACTTAGGCTGTAATGCCTCTTAGTTCTTTGGAGGTATGCATTGAGCTAGCTATTTAGACACCTGATTCCACATCATGTTTCTTAGAACAAAAGCATTAGAAAATGTGTTTTAAGAAGAGGCTGGTTGTTGATGTAGAATAATTCGTAAAAAAACAGACTGCCTTCCTGCTTGAAAACTTATCTTCCTCTGTCCCTGCCTCTTCAACCCAATAAAAAACTGAAAAGCTTTGAAAATATATGTTGTAGGGCAAGTACACCTTATCCATTTAGAGAATGAGTTGCTGCCATGTTAAAGTATTTCCTTCCCATTGCAGGCCAACATATTCAGCTCATTGTGTGTCTTCTTTCGGTAATTTGAGAATATAATGCCCGTTCGTCCTTCTTTATTTCACAGAATGCCTCACTGAGGCCATTGTGGGATGTGCATGTAAATATAAAGGACTCGTGAATACAAATTTAAGTTTTCTGCTTGAGTCCTGATGTGGTTTATTTATTCATTCCTTTGGTATTGTGAATGCTTTCTTCACCTATTACTGCCAGGGAACAGGCAACAAAGGCTTCATTTACCAAAAAATTCTTGGAGAATAAAGAAACAGTAATGCTGGAAGTCTGACACTGCTGCATTAAGCACTACATTCAATTTTTCCTGGACTAAATCTAGCAATATAATAATTTATTAAAGAATCTTAATTTAAAAATTGGTATTAAAAATCTGAATTTAACCCTAATGTTCATTAGTTGTGGACATCTATAGGTATATTTAACATTTTTAATTATCAGGAATAACTTACTGAACACATAACAATAATTACTAAAATAAAAAAAGTAATAGCAGAGCACTTGCTCGACTGCAAGCGTGTAGATTTAAATATTCTTTGGGTTAAAAAATAAGTTTGGTCATCAGATTAATTTATCATTAATGGTTTGATTGCTTTCTCATATCATACATTCATCATTTGTTTGATTTAGTTGGATGTAATCTGCATTTTCTGAAGATTTGAGAAATCAAATTTCTGACAACCTTGGAGAACCCTGCATGGTTGCATGAGTCACTGAAGACCTCCTTCCCACTGATGCATTGCCTGGAGCCCTGGGTAATGGGAAACACTGGAAACAAACCTCTCACTTGTTTAAACCATCTTTCACAGCAGACATTTTTGCACCTGGGTGGTGTGTGCTTCCTTTACTCTGTCCAGCCCACAATGGTCAATCAGGACATGTATGTAAAAGAAGAAGGGGAGAGACATTTGGGTTCTCTTTCCCCTCATAAGGTACATAACTTTGGACAACTCTCTTCACCTCTTTTACTTACCCCATATTTGAAATGGGTCTAATAAGGCTTATAATTTGTGTGCTTAGTATGCAAATTGGCAAAGTAAAGCCTGCTTAAAAAATAGCCAGTGAATTTGGAAAGCTCTTTTTCCTATTAAATCTATGAAAGAAGAAAGTAGCCAAATGCAGTTGTCTAAGTGCTCCTTCATAAACTGTGTGGTGTAAGTACAAATGTGACTCCTACATGGTATCTCTTTCGAAAGTCTTTTTGCCACAAGAAGAATAATGGCAGCATACTCAGCAGGCTGCAGTAGGATGAGATAGCATGCTTGCAGCATTTCTTTGCAGCATAATTGCAGCATCAATGAACCATGAATTCAGCCTAATTAACATAACTGGAACCACTGCAATCATGCTGCCATTCAATTTACTTTTTGAACATTCTGGTGAAGTATCGCGGTTATACTGTTTATTATTGAGATGCTGTAGAGAACTGTCCACTTGCTTTTTTGCTGCTGTCTTGATGTATTTTTATTATTTCAGGAGAGCTAGAGAACTTCAGAAATGGAAGATCATTGGCTCACTGGTTCCATTACTGAATCTACAAATAATTCTGTATTACTTCCTGTAGAAAGCAATTAAACAGTTTAGTGTACTATAAAACTCAGAGTAAATGTGCTAAAGTCTGAATTTCCAAGTTAGACACAAGTTCTGAATTGTAATGGATAACTAATGGCAAATAATTCTGGAACTATTTTGAGTAAGGACTACATTCCCAAAATTTTAAAAATAGCATATTCTGTTACTCCTTGTAAACACTATACCTAGGAGACACGTTTTTAGAAAAGACGGGATTTTTTGATGAGTTGCTCTGTAAAACAAAATATTTTTTTTTTTATTGTTGCCAATAACCAGCTATTTTGCACAGAGAAGTCAAGGGACTGCTGAAAAAAGCATTTGCTGGAAAATAACAGAGCTGAAGCTAGGAGGCTTCGTGCATCTGGCTAAGCCATTAGGCCAGAGGTGCTTAATGGTGGCACAGAGGCCACTTCAGAAAGATACGCAACCAAGACTTACCTCTGCCATTTATCATAGAATGGAGCTGAAAAGCTTAGCAATCACAGCCATATTATTTTCTGCTCTTGAATAACTTCAGAAAACAGAGTAAGCCCTTTTCTTGTAGCTGATTTTATGCAGCTACAATCATAGTGTTTTACCACATCTCCATGAAAATCTGTTCAAGGCCAGTGAAGTAGCTGTGAGTTTTTTTGTTGTGTGGTTTGTTTGTTTGTTTGTTTGTTTGTTTTTAATGACTTTAGCATGCAGGAAAAATGTAACTTAAATTTTTAAAAAATGCTTCATGAGAAAACAGTAAATAGTTTTGCATTAGGATCTAAAAATGTTAAAGTTGGAGGTTGTAGTTACTACAGGAATTTCCTGCTTAGGAAGTCTCCCACATGCATATATGTATAGATATGCATAGATAAAGTCCAAACTACTGAAATAAACAATTTTACTTTTTCTGAAGGACAGTTATGTTGAGAATAGTTGTTCCCATTATATGAGACCAGTACACTGAGAGTAAGATACCAGAAGTTACAGACAATGTAATGTCGATAGAATAAGCAAGAGCACAGAAGTGGTATGACCATGGTATTTAATGCTGCTATGAGGGCCAGCTGTTTGCAAGCTGTTTGCATTGCAGGTTTTCAGTAGGTGATGTTTTTACACCAGGATGGTTTGTAATGCAGTGGTCTTATCTGGAAGCAATGAATGGTGTGTATGACTAGTGTATCGTCTGAGAGGGTATGGTAGTTTTCCAGATAATTGTTTGATAGAAGGCATTTTTTGAAGCTTATGTTGTCTAATAATCCCTTACCTGTGTGTATTCTGTAAGGGTTCCTGTCTCACAGGTGTTTTGAGGGCAGGTGGTGTTGGAAGAATGACTTATGGTAATTTCAGGAAGATACTCCCAGGTGTTCTCTGTTTTTGGGATCATCTGCTTTTTCCTTGTGTTTTACTTCAGCCCTTTTCATTTGTGTGCTGATTCAGAAAATTCTATATTCATGTTGACTCTCAGACTCTAGATTTCCATTTGTTCATTGCTTTTTTTCCCTGATGATTTTAACTGAGGAAGTTAGTTGTTACACTTTTCACTCTAAGCATCTGAGTATAAATATAGCATTGGAGAACTGCAGACCTTTTGAAATAGCCATCTCAGTCATCTGTTGCTTCTGTGTCCTGATGTGACCCTCAGTCAGCATCTGAGATCATATGAAGCTCTTTTCTGTATTTCTCCTGGAGTGATGGTAGAATTTCTCACCGTCCTTCTGCTCCTTGCTGTTCTCTGTTATGATGCTCAGTGCTTTCTGAGAGGTGGGCATTTTCTTCAGCCTTCTCTTTCTGCTTCTAATACAAAAACTATATTGTTTTTCCCCCCAAACATTGGTTGTTAAGGTTTTGAAAAGTTGAACATCTCAAGGTAGTCTTTCTATTAAACGAAGACAGCAAAAATAATTTCTACCACTATCTGAAAATGTGGGCCCACGGACCCACTGCTGGATGGGGTGGATGATTTAGTGGCAGTTGACACAGGTAAGGCTGAGGTAGTCGATGACTTTTTTCTTAGTTATCACCAGCCAGGTCTTCCAAGCCTTTGTGCTTAGTGAAAGGGTTCAGGGAGGAAAACTAGAGCAGTATATAGGGATCAAGGAAAGGATTATTTGAGAGAACTTGACACATACAGACCCATAGGACCTAAGGAGATGCTTCCAAAAGTCCTGAGAGAACTGTCTGATATCCTTCCAAGCCCACACTCAGTCACAATTGAAAGGTTGTGGACATTGCAGGAGGTCTGTGAAGACTGAAGGGGGACAGCTGTTGCACCTATCTTCAAAAAAGAGCAGAAGTTCAACCTAGAGAACAACAGGTTGGTCAGCCTTCAGTCCCTGGAACATCATGGCATGAGTCCTGTTGTAACATATTCCTTGGGGCACCTGAAGGAGAACAGATTTACAAGGGTAAATCATGTCTGACCAACCTGACTGATTTGTGACTGAGGGGAGAGCAGTGGATGTCACTTAGTTTTACTTTAGCCTGGCTTTTGACACTGTCTCCTCCCATTGAGGTTGGAAGAGACCTCTGGAGGTCATCTTGTCCAACATCCCTGCTCAAGCAGGGCCACCAAGAGCTGGTTATGCAGGGCCATGTCCAGATGGCTTTTGAATATCTCCAAGGATGGAGACTCTGCAATCTCTCTGCCCAACCAGTGCTCAGTCACCCACGTGGTAAAAAAAGTGTTTCCTGATCATAGAGTCGTAGAAGCATCTAGGTTGGAAAAGACCTTCAAAATCTTCAAGTTCAACCATCAACCTGACTTACTGAGTCCCATCACTAAACCATGTCCCTCAGTGCCACATCCACACATCTCTTAAATAGCCTACAGGGATGGGGACTCCACCAGTTCCACAGGCAGCCTGTTCCAATGCTTGACCACCCTCTACGTGAAGAAAATTTTCTTAATGTCCAATCTAAACCTCCCCTGGCACAACTCAGGACCATTTCCTTGTGTCCTATCACTTGTCACATGAGAAAAGAGGCCGACACTCTCCTCACTGCAACCTCCTTTCAGGTTCAAACAGAACCTCTTGTGTTCTAGTTTGTGCCCGTTGCCTCTTGTTCTGTCACTGGGCACCACTGAAAAGAGCCTTCTCTGTCTTCATTGCTCCCTCCCTTCAGGTATTTATATACATTGATGAGACCCTCCCTGTGCCTTCTCTTCTCCAGGCTGAACAGTCCCAGCTCCCTCAGCCGTTCCTCATGGGAGGGATGCTCAGTCCCTTCATCATCTTTGTGGCCATTCATTGGATTCTCTCCAATAGCTCCATGTCTCTCTTGTTCTGGGGAGCCCGGAACAGGACACAGTGCTCCAGGTATGACCTCACCAGTGCTGAGCAGGCATTATAAAATACATTCTTTCTTTTGTAGGAACATACTTGAAAAAGAGTTTAGCGTAGCGTTGTCTGTGTATTCACGGTAATTCATAAAAATGTGGGTCCAGCAATACAGTCAATTACTTTTACAAGAAGGTAGTTGAATGCACATATATAATCTTAGTGTGAGTAAGCACCAATGAGACTTCTTGTGTGTATATGTTGAAGCTGGGAGATGATACAAGATCTGCAAGCATCACAGAAGAGTTGGGGGAAGAAGTCTAAGCGTGGTAGTGGAGAAGGATGACCGGCTGATGAGTTGTTTCTCTCTTCGAGTGAACTGTTGGGTTGCTGATCTGGTTTATACCTGTCGAGTTTTGCATTAATCTCTGATTAATATCCTGTATATAACTCAGGGTAGAGTGCTAGAATACAGTTTACATGATTATTGAATAACAAAGTGAAATCTGGCAGTTTCATCTTCAGCAGAGACTCTTCTTCACTGTAACCACCTAACAAGCCACAGTGGCTGCAGGATGGTTTGGAAAGCTTGCTGTCGTAATTCTGGATTTTAGGTGTCAGTTAGTCATTCTTTTCTCAGAAGGCATAATATGTGTTTTAGCTGAGACTCTCCAGTCGTACATTTATTAAAGGTGGGGTCAAGCAGAGGGCTGGCTGCGGTTAAAGAAGAGTCGAAGGAAGTGCAGAGAATAGCTAAAGTGGTTGGTTCCTGGAAGACCGAGTCTGTGAATCATCCATTTGGAAATGAAGGAGGAGCAAGCAGTGCCAGTTAAATATCACAAAAGGTTATGATAAGCATCTAAACTATGGGCAGTCTTTCAGAATCTTATTCCTGATTTGAACCCTACAGCTGGAGTTTGTAAACTCAGGAAGATGACTGAACATTGATACTTTAAAAGTTCAATAGTCACGCTTGTTATTGTGTGCAGTTACTGAGAATTGACAGGAGAAAATGTTTTTGAGAGGAGTTTCCAAGTACAGATCATATTTCTAGTTTAGTGTGCAGCAAAACCAGCACATTTGAATGACTGTCAGATCTGGTAGAATAACTGCTCTGTGGTAACGTATTGCAAAGGAAATAATCAGTCTCCTTCAGAACCAGTATTTTTTTTTATTGGTCATAGGTGCAAATTCTAAAGCAACTCAGACCAAATGTCAGAAGTAATTTGACTGTTCGGTATTTTAAATCTAACTGCACTATTTCCACAAAGACTGTTGCATGTATTCCTGGCTGCTTTTTAAGCACTTATATATACTTTTCTGCCATTTATCCAAATTCATGAAATAAGGTCCTAGTAGACACTGAAAATTGTAAGTTGGTCGTTCTCACTGAAGGAAATTGATCAAAAATTGTTAAGGAAATACATTTGTAGACAAAGACAGACCTTTTCTGGATGTGCTGATTGAAGTTGTTTTCAGACTTTCAGTGCAAAATAATTACCAATTTTACCTTTGATGTCTATCACTGTTTTATTACTACGGGATTTATCTTTTTAATCAGTCATTGCTGGGCACTGAACAAGTTAAATAAAGGAAGATTTTAAGGAGAGGCATATAGCAAAAAAACCACAAAACTTTTCCTGAAGAATTAGCTCCGTGTACCTCATGGAGGTAGCTTTAGTAGAAATAACATAAAGCACCTGTGGTTCCTACTGCCTTGTATGACTCTGGGCAGTGATGTTAGCCAGGCGGTCCTGATTAAGTGGGTCATATTAGTACCAAGTCCTTTTTTCATCCCTGGGTCCTGTAGGCTCTCATCTACCTTCACGTCAAGCCTCCCCGAGGTCCCTGGGACACACACAGAATGTTGTTGTCCTAATGTCTTCTGCTGTCCCAATGTCTTCCTGCCCTTTAGCCAGGTCCATTTGCTGCTGGTGCACGTGTACCTGCTCCCACTGCTGCTAAGTGACACCAGGCAGGGAACCGTGCATGTCACTCACTGTTTGGCAGCGGGGGAGCAGAGCCATTGGTGCTCGCTCACCTTGCTGACATCATCCTGCTGCAGGAGGGGTGGGCTCTGAGGTGTGAACCTCAAGGCCTTTGGCTGCAGTGCTCTCTGCCCTAAAGAATTTTCTGAATATCCAAAGGAACGCATCCCCCATTAAAACAACAAGAACCAAACAAAAAACACTGCACTCTCATTACTTTTAAGGTGGTTGCCTCTTGAAAAACTCTGAAAACTTGTTTTAAATTAACAGTCTAGTTTACATAAAGGCACATATTGATGAACATAGTCCATGACTTTCGGCTCAGTCCCATTACTCGCTAATTCATGTACAAAAGCTAAGATTTCCAGTGATCTCACTGTTTACCAAAATCTGGTGTACTTAAAGGCTAATGTGTACTTGTTGTTACCTTTGCGTGAGAGTTTCATCTCCTGTTTTCTTCACAAAGAACAATAAAGGAAAAGGAGGAAAGTGCTTCCAGAAAGCACCTAAAGGTATAGATGATCCATGAAAAATTAGCTGAATGCTCTTGTGAGAGCTGGAAATTTCCCTAACACAGTTTTTGCATATAATACTTCTGAATATCTGACATCCAAATGCCTTCCTTAAGTAAGGAAACTTTTGATTTGGAGAGGAAGGGACAAATGACTGGGTAATAGAGACAACAGGAAAAGATGTGCAAGGTGAAATGTTGATATTAGTACAAAAATGTTTCTGAGAACCAGTGATAATACAGCAACATTACGAAAATAAAACAGTAGGGGTGTTTACGCTTATTCAGGTGAGTGCTGGTAGAACGCCTCTT
The DNA here is from genome assembly GCA_013399115.1 of Anseranas semipalmata. Classification (NCBI taxonomy): domain Eukaryota; kingdom Metazoa; phylum Chordata; class Aves; order Anseriformes; family Anseranatidae; genus Anseranas; species Anseranas semipalmata. The sequence goes on along the minus strand of VXAA01006756.1, from coordinate 150,063 downwards.
GGATTAATCATACAGTCCTTTCGTATACGATCATGTACCTTACCTCCAAATCAGAGCCATTTATCTTAGAATAGCTGATTATCCTCAAGCTGTGGTTGGTGGCTTTTTTTTCTAGAAATTGCTTCTATAAAAAACATGCTTATTTTAAGAATTCTGACTTCAGATAAATAATCCAAAATTAAAGCTTGATTGAAGATAAAGAAGCAAACACATTTTATTGCTTGTTCAAAATTGTAGTAAGAATGCTACCCTTCTGTTTGAAAGACCTTCTAAAAATATTCTAGTAGTTATTGATGAGAACTGTAGTGAGTTGGAGGTATATACATACTTGGTATCAGAATTTTCTTTTTAAAAAAAGATCTCACTGTTTTTTATACATGGTGCTTAAAGCTCATGATTGTGACATATTTGCTATCGAACACAAGGAGACAGAAAAGCTGTCTGTCCAAACTTCTTAAAGGTACAGCGGTATCTTTCTGGTCTGTAGGCATGTTTTATTGTGAACATACAAATCGTAATTAATTTTAATTAATTTATTCAGCAGTATCATTTTAAGCCTCTTTTTTTTTTCTTAATACATTAGCATGAATAAATGCCTACAAAAAGCTGAAGTTAAAATCTGTATCTTGAGTCCACTTTGGCATGTGTCGAAGTGGGTTGGGTTTTCTATTAGTGGAGGACTACAGAACATGAAAGCCCAGCTCTTTGCTGGGACTCAGATTAGATCTCAATGCAAGGAAAAAGCAACAAAGGTCCACAAAATATCTGAAATCTGCAAATACTTCCTGTATTTAACCTACACTTTAATTGCGTGACTGTAAAGAACAGCAAATCTTTGTTCTTTCCCTCTCAGTTCCCATTCAGTCAGTTCAGAGGCATAGGAGAAAAGTTTTGGGGAGCAAGCTCGTTATCAGTCTTCCTACAGTTTCCATCTGGTTCTGTCAATCGTGAGTACATCAAAACCATGAGCTTACAGCCCCTTTTAAACACCAAGAAAGATTTTCAAAAATATCATTATATATATATTACGTATATATAACATACATGAATATGAGCATAGTTTATCCCTGTGAAGTTCCTTTATATGTTCAAAGTTCAGCTGATACTGTGCTTGGTAAGAGGCGCTCACAAGAATCTGGGCTCTGCTGTTGTGTTCAAGAGGGAATTACATCTGCTTTAGATGGAGAAATAGCAAATGTTTATCTTGGTAAGAGCCTGAAAAGTTCCAGAAGGTCATTCAGGTTCATCCATTTGTGAAAAATTCTGAGGATATTTCTTGGGTCTGTAGAAGAATGTCTCAGACTTGCCTCTTAGGTCCTTTGGGCTTGACAGGAAGGTGCTGGTTTAGCAGCATCAAGGTGGTCTGGTGGTTTTCTGCACAGATAGGAGCGCTGGCCGTAGGTTCAGTGATTCATGTATCTAGAGTAGAGAAGACTGTAGCGTACATCACTTAGAGCTGGAAATAGGGCAAGAAAAATGGTTCATAGGTTCTTTCAGCTCAGCTCATGGTAATTTGAATCTGAAATAAATTAATGGAGTAATCCTGTTCATGGCTCATCAGCTGCAGAGGTATTATTAAAGAACTGGTGGCCCTATTCACTAAGAGCACCTGTATCTAAAACCGTATTATAATTGTTCAGAGGCGCAGAATAAGACTCATATGTCTCAAAACAGAATAGAAAACATAAACATGTGGAACGTTCCAGTCATCACACTTATTCTTAATTTCATCTCAACAAGGTTATTCTTTTGGAAAACCATCGTAAAAGCAATCCACTCTTTTCAGTTAAAAGCCATTCATACGGCGACAAACCGCTGTTCTTCCATTTATATCTGTATTCATCCATTTAAACTCTAAAGATTTCCAGCTTACTTCTTGGATTTATAGCCAGCTGGCTGCTATGTGTAATATGAACATATTCTGACTGTGCATGAAACATTTTGTCTCGTTTAACCCGTAATTGTAATGTTCACTCTAGGCCACAACTCACCTGCATGTGCTTAGCATTCACTGTGCAAGTTTGCAGAATCGTGACTTACTATCTCTTCGTGTATGTGCAATCTGCTGTTATTAGAGAAAAGTTAAGGCAAAAAAAAAAAAAGGCTCCTGGCACTGAGTTGGATAAAATGAATATGTTCAAGATGGTGGGCCATAACCGAGCCAGCTCATGTGGGATCAGTGCCCACTTTTTGGCATTTACAATAAACTTTGGAACGACTTTGTAACGTGAATGTTTTAATAGTGACTGGGAAGGGGGAGGAAAGGCAGGGAAGACGGACATATGCCCTCTTTTTTTTTTTCTTTTTTTTTGTTATGAATGCTAGATTGCTGATTTTTCCAAAGGTAGTCTAAAAAGCTGTACCTGTTTATTAGCAGATTTCTGCAGTCGCTGTAGGTCAAGGGAATTCACTGGAAGTGATATTCTGAAATTTTTACCATAAGTTACTGAATCATCAATGAGAAACTCATATTCAAAGAAAGCATGAGTATTAAAATTTGTTAGTGTACTTCGGCTTTGTAAGAAATACAATATATTATTATTTTTTCTTTATGCAACATCATTGGGTTCCAAGAGAGGCAACAGAACTATTAATTAATAGCACTAGTCCTGGATAATGTCATAATAAGCAACACAAAATATTAAAGCACATTTATTCTTGCCAGCTATCAGGAGGAACCTTTACATATTTTAAAGGCCCATTAGGTTTGTTTACATACTCAGTTGAAGCTGGTATGCTTTGCTTCCAGTGGAACTGCCATTGGCAGGGGCTGCACCAGAGTTCAGTATTTGACTCCGACGGGATTGAATTTCCTGACCGCTGTACGCAGTGGCTAATACACTGTCGCTACTTGAGGGCAGCCTGTCTCCCTCTGACAGCGGGTAGGACCCAAAGCAGTGTAGTCCCCAAACCTAGGGACCCTGGGGATTGCTGTCATAAAGAAGAAAATAATTGAAAATACATATATCAGAAGCAATTTTCCACAATGGAAAAGGTGGTCAGGGAATCAAAACAGTGCCTTCAGGTATATTACCCAACAGAACAACAAAAATGTGCGGTGCTTTAAATTGCACTAGCAATCTGGAAAGGATTTTCTGACTGGAGCTATGTTAAGTGTTAATAGTGAAACCTGGGTACTTTTTCCTTTGATCTCTCCTCTAGCTCATATAGAATAATAGGATCAAAATAAAATGCCATTTATATGAACACCTTGTTCTTTTGATGTTAGCAGAAAAAAATCTGTCTGCAACTACAACTTAGCAAGCGGTGCATCTGCTTTTTTTAGTTGGGCCTTCTAATTTAGCATGACTTTTAATAAATGGTGTCACAGCCTTTTCTTTTTTTGTGTGTGTGTGTAGTTCATGAATTTAGCTGTAATTTTTGTCCTAAGAATCTTTAATTGCATTTACAGAAGATCCAAGAACCTGTACCAGGTGGCTGACGGTGAGCCGTGCATATGTATGTTGAATATATGATGTAAATATTTGTTGCTGCTACATTTCAAAATCTAGTATTACTTGTTCTTTGACCTCTTGGGCAAAAATGTTAAATTAGTCTGCGCTAACTAAGAGAGACAGTATGGTTAGGTGACCCCAAGAATAAATAATAGTTGGGGTAATTGAGATTATGATAGGTGCTAGGTTTCGGAACCCTGCTTTTTCCAGCAGGATGGCGATGTAGCCTGGATGTCTGGAGTGGGACCAAGCATTTCTCTTCGTTGCCCATCTCTTCAGGAAAGACCATAGAAGTGTTACAGCTGGTAGTTAGAGATCCCCTTTGCTATTATGTGGAGATCTACAAGACGGATAATCTACAGAGGAACATGCATACCTTGTAGCTATTTATTCCCCAGCATTGTTGGTCAGTAGCATTTCTTTAGGAGTCATTATTGCAAGCACTTGTTTAAAGTGAAGCTGCTTCTTCATGCTCTTTTAAATCTCTTATTAAGATTTTTCTCCACCATAGGCTTTGCGTGCACAGAAACAGCTGAGTTGTGTTTATTGTGATGATTGATGGTGTCTCATTGTGATCCCGGCTTCAGTTGTTGTAACCTCCAAGAGCAGATGAGATGGGCACGAAGCTCTGTGCCAAATGAAAGCAAATAAACTGAAGTCCTGCAGTTCACCAATGTCATAATTGCTGCTGTCCAGGAAGAGGGATTAACGAGTTTGAAGAAACACTAGCTAGAAGAGATCCAGTGGCCAAGCAATATCTTGGGTGTCGAATGTCTCTCTCAAGCCTTACATCCCACTGTAATTTATATTTAGCTATTAAGCTTATTAGATAGAAACAGTCAGCTCATTGTACCCCGTATGCGAGGAACACCGCTGTGTAAGTGCTGGCTAAGTGTTTAGGCTCTTGCTGAAATTGCTGCAGCTGAGGTTGTCGCACGCGAGCTATCCTGCAGGAAGCTTTGCCGCAGCCTCGGCTGGGTCTCTGCAGCCTGCCGCGGGGCAGGAGCATTCCTGGGAGCCGGAACCACGGCTCGGCTGATGCGTGGTAGCTTCTTCAGTGCTAGTAAATTCAGCCCTGTTCCTATAACATAGTACAGTACAATGTGTTGCGTGTAATAAGGATACTTACTCTGCTCTAACCAAGCTAGTTTGAGTACCAAAAGCAGCGTGGACATATTCGTGCAGTGCTCCGCTGGGAATAATACATCCTGTGGAGATCAGGTATCCATGCTAATGCAGCTACTCTGCCTCCAGTCCCTCTGCTAATTAGTACAGAACTACTGTAACAAAGTTTGCTGCTCTAATTGTCTAAAAGGAGATCTCTGCCCAACTCCTAATTTTAGTGGAACATGAGTCTCCATTCATCTCACCAGTTCTTGTTCCATATGTCTGTACAGTGTAAATGGTCCCAGAATTCTGTGCTTGCAGACCTACCTTTTGCATCAGCTGAAGGCGGGGTGTGGGACTCTTTGGACAAGGAGTCAAAGTGAAAGAGTTACAGAGATTATTAGTTTTTCTGCTTACAATAAAAATGTGATTGCCCTAGTTCTGTGGTTACCATGAAACAAATCTGCTCTGTCATGAAGTCAGTGGGGTACAAGTTAATACAAGGTAGTAAAGGAATAATAATAAAGTAAAACAGCAAAGTCCACAGTATTTTATGACAAAAACAGTATGAACCTATTGCAGTCTAAGGGCCTGCTCCAAATAGTGTTTTCTGATGCCTGGCTACGTCCAATTTACATATATACAAAGTGTGTGAGTAAAGCTATAAAAGTATACTTAGTATTTTACTTTTTTTTTCCTTGAAAGTAATTTGCTATTGTTCAAAATTTCAGCTTTCACTGGTTTTGTTTCCAAAGCCCCAAAAGGAAGAGAAAATAACAAAAGTCCATAAAGGCAAAAGGGATATGTTCTCATTTCAGTTCACAGAATTTCCTGCCTTTAAACAATACAAATATATGCCCTTAGGTTTATAACATGCTGGAAGGATACTGAATCCTTGAAACAGATCAAATTAAAAGCAAGTCCACTATAGCAACAGAGAGTTTTACCAGCACGTCCAATAGATCTCAGCAAGAATTCACTGGGCTTTAACCATGTTGCCAAGCCTTACAAAATCCTAAACTGCTGACTCCCATAAAGGAATAAATGTTAAAAAACTGCAAGCAAATTCTAAGCTGTATTGGGCACAAATAAAATCTAATGCTTAATAATTGTGCCCTATTTAAAATAATTGCTAAATAAAACTTTGAAACATATCCACAAGCAGAACAGACATGAACGTTCTCTATGTAAAACCTTTCAAAGTACATCGCTTCCCTTGATTGCGGTGACATGTTCCACAGACTGAATGTATTGCTCCCAGGCACTCGGGGTCGAAGGACATGAGAAGCGTGGGGTCAGCTGGCATCCATTGTCGCCGGGTAGAGCACGGCAAGTAGAGGAACCAGTATCCAAGATGGTGGGGTGTACACTGAAGGAGCGAGGAACTCAAGAAAATTCTCTTTGGCTTAATTAAGTGCTTGTATTTTGATTTGTCATTTGCCGTTAAATTCTCGTGTGCTGGCCTTTCTTTCTCTATAGACCTATTTCAGTAGAAACCTCTAAGTACCATTCTGCGAGAACTTTCCATGATCATTTGGGCTGTCTCCATACGAACAATTTTTAGAGCTGTAGAAGCAAGGCATTGCGTTGAATGGTTGTGGCTGAGATCTTTACATCTCCATAGCCTTTTGGTTTTGTTGTTGTTTTGTTTTGTTTGTTTGTTTATATTTAATGCAGTCATGCCCACGATGGCCGTGTCCTGCTGCAGAGCGGGTGTTAGCTCCAGCTATTCACAAGCCTTTGCCTCCTTACAGGGTAGGCACTGCCTTTCCTGTTGTCCTCACGCCGGTAGTGTCACCGTGCCCAGAACTCTGCCAGCTCACAGCGTGTAAATGTAACAGTACTGTTTGTATTGATACTGTTTTCTCCTTTTTCCAACAAAAGCTGCATGTTCCTCTTCTTGTTTTGCAGTCTTTAATATCATAGGTAGCTCACTTACGGGCCATGTGCGTTTTCCAGGAATTTGGCAGTTCAGGCTCCCTGCAGAGCCCCGTGATATACCAGCGGGGCTTTCTGGCACCCGGGTCTGGAAGGGCAGAATCGCAGCTACCTTAGATCAGCATCATCCTGACTTACACCAGAGAAAGAGAGTCCAAGGCTTGTATTTTTTCCTTTAATGATACTGCTACTAGTAGTACTAACATTTTTAGAGCTCTCTGACAAAAGCTTTATTTTCATAAGGCAGAGAGCCTTTGTAAAGCAGCAAGCTACTGCCTTTTAGTTCTAGAGATGGAGAGAGACTTTTGCTATTTGAACAATGAGACGGTGGCAAAGTTGGGATTAAAACTCAGGGTTTCCTGTAAACCACACTGCCTAGCTGAGATACGAATGCGTATGCATTTAAACTTCAGTTGTAGCGCAAAAAAGTGCAAATATATCTACTACACATTAGATTTTCAAATGGAGGCTTTGTTTTACCGCATGGTCCTCAGGGCCAGAGGCAAGTGACTGGACCTTATGATTTTAATGCCCCGTGGCTGAGATAGCTGTACAATAGCCCTGTGTTTTTCTTATGACGTGAATGTATTCATAACAAAATGTTTTAGATTTTTGTGTGCATAAAATTATTTTTCATTAATTTTGTTAGCTTTTCAGGTAAAGTTTACTTCAGTTAAACCTCCAAGTGAAAGTAGGTTTCATTGCCTATTTATTTCTTGGGGTACCTGAGAAAGTGTTAAATAATTAAGGTGAAATATGTGTTTTCCTGAGAAACGCACAGAAGTTTGCATTTGCACAGTTGAGTGAACTATCAAAACCAGATGTGAGCAAGTGGAACATTTTACATAAATTTATTAAAATCATTATTTACCTGTAAGTTATAAGAAGGGCTTAGTTGCACTAGTTTGTTGCCAATATGTACTGCCAATAATCTGCCAAAAAGCAGCTTGCTGGCAAAATCACTGAAATGGTTAGCTTATGCTTGCACAGAACATTACAACCCTGAGTCAAATGAAAACCTACTATAAACGAACTCTTTGATGCTGGATTCGCTGGAATATGTTACTGATATATGGTATACAGTTTATATGGATTATGTATACTGTGCAAGAAATATGGATATCTATTAAGCGTAACTTGATATGTAATCAGTTAGGACAGTTATTGTTTTCAGTATTTGCTATGAATAAGATCACGCAGTGACTGTTCAGTTTTAAAATACAGACTATTCCTGTGCAGCCCAAAGCACTGGAATACTATTTGTTCAATTAATACAGAATGTCTATTGAAAATGTAAAATATCTGACATCTATACAGAGTAATTTTAAAGGCAACTTTTCTTTTAGGAACAATTTATACATTACATAAACTCATATTTTTCATCCAAGTATCATTTCGAGAATAGCAAGCTTAAATATTGGAGGCCATAGGGAAACATAATATTACGATAATGTTCTTTGGTGCGGTTTGGAAGGTTTTAGGAAACATTTGGAAGTATTTTTCTCATAAAGTCACTTAACTATTGAAGTGTTATGATAGCACTCCCTTCTGCATTGCGTATGTTGCAAAACAGCCTGGTTAAAGGGGACATCCATTCTGTATATCCTGATTAGAAGGATTTCCACAAAACAGGAAATTATATGCTACAGGATCCTGGTATTATTTTTAATTAAAAAAAAAAGAAAAAAAAAGAGAAAGAAAGGAAAAAAAACTAGATGATTTAAGGTGTGATATCAGTTTTCAAACACCCATTTCGAATTCTGTTTAGCAAGAAGAGATGGTGTATTGTTTGGAGCTATATGTGAAATTTGCATTTTCTAAATAAGCACTCAAGAGCTGAGCTGTTTTCTTTTTCCTATTTAAGTAAGCAGTAATAAACATGACCAATCATTTAGGATCCTAAAGAACCTTAAAAACCTTGAAATTCTCAGAAGCTTAACTTTTTTTTCCATAGTGTAATTCATTCTTTTGAACTTTTGCAGAAGCAGAACTTAAATCCAGAACTTCTAAATTTCTGTCAGTTGTTATCAAGGTGACTCTCGGTGCTCCAAAAGTGTATCTGTTACCTTGCAGTGTTGGTGTATCAGATCTACACAGTCATGATGTTTACTTATAAAGAAAAATACTTTTTTTAAAAAAGCTATCCATTAATACTTGTTTTTGTATCTTCTGCAAATTAATGCATGTTATTTTCATCTGTTATAAAATATATATTGTAGTTCATAGGCATCTTTCTGAAGCGTTTTTAAATTATCACCATTTCATTTCTTGAGAATGATGTTCTTAGAAATTATAGCTCTGCACAGATTCTTTTGTTTATTTATAAAGGATTTCAGGGAACTGAATATGCAAATTCAGAAGTCTCTTATTTAGAGCCAGGCTTGTCTATCTTGAAGTCAGAGAGAGTTTTGCCTCTGACTTCAGTGGGTCCAGACTCTCTCTTCCGGTATTAAAGTGCAGAGTAATCAACGTCCGATTGTTTTTGCTGACCTAGAGCAATTAAGACATTGTTGAAATCATTTGTCAGCAGTAAATATGTAGCAAAAAGGAGTAATCCCACAAGTAGCGGATTAGACTAGACATGCTTTTGGCTCACATGATGTACAAGAAGAGCAGCAACACTGAGGACTCAAAACCAGGAAAGCATAGACTTTCAGGGTCTATATTTGTTTTGGAGTCGTTTCACCTGCCTTTCTTCCTGTTTTGCATAGTTTCACTGCAGGCTAGTGTTCTGGAAGGTGGTACCTTTCTGTGTGTTTTGGGGAATAAGGGCTGAAGAACACTTCAATTAAAATCCAGGTCATCTGGTATGTAGGCTTTACAGTGCATCTCACACAGTAATCTTCATGTTAGAAATTCACTTGTAATACTCAGGGGAAAGTTAGAGATTGGTTTGCCCATCCTCCCTGTGTTGAGGTGCAGGTATGGCATCTTAGGGAATAAAATAAAATGAGTGTTGTTGAGCCAGAGTGAGACTAGATTGGAGAGAAAAGTGTAAATGCTAAGTAAAAGAGGAATTTCTCAGCACTGTCAAATATTAATACTAGATACTGAGGTATTTTGCTCAGAAATTATTCGGAAACATAGGCAGAAGTTAGGGTTTGAGGAATCTGAGAATTATGCTGTTTCTCTTCTACTCTGCTGAGATCTCTCCTCTCCTGCCTACCCCATCTCCAGAGGACCACGTTACCGCCTTAGTCAAAAACAACGGCCGGCGGTTGTCCTGGATCCGGCCTCGTTTCTCTGGGAGCAGCTCCGCGGCCTGCCTGCCAACCAGGCACACCGCAGAGCGACAAGGGTTGTTGCATTCAGCTGATTTGTCGCCAAAACAGCAATATTTTTGGATGATTTGTCAGATGGAAGTCAGACCTCATGATTTACCTCTCCTGGTGTATACTCTTGTATAGATTATATGCCCCATTTTCTCTCCCTCTGGCCAGGATGTAAACATTACGAAGGAAGATGTTCTGCTGCTGCTGGCAGCTTTAGCTCTCACCCACGTTGTTAATGTCTGACTGTGAAATCTTCATCTTTGGCCTTGGTGACAGTCAAAAACTTGACTGGATGCAGCCCTCAGCAACCTGATGTGACTGGACGGGCTTTGAGCAGGAGGTTGGAAGTGGCTCCCTGGGCCTGTTCTGTGTTCCTTGTGTCACGGACGAGAGAAGGCAGTTGCGAGAAGATAATGATGGGGGGAAATGATCACGTCTCAAATATTTCCGTGCTTCTACATCTTACACCTCGCCGACAGGGAGGTGCTGTTAGCACTCCACATCTCTGTGTAAACCCTGCTTGTTCTACCCAGGAAAATATATGTTCAGCTGTAGGAAGACAAGCTCAGCCACAGACCTTGTATTTTCTTTTGCCTTGCCCTTCCCAGTGCTTAATCTTGGCTCTGTTCAGTTTTCTTTCTGTTCTCTCTCTTTACTCCTAATCCCTGTCCATGCTTATAAGCCCCTAATATTTATATGGCATTATCTGTGTTAGAGATTACTGCTGACAAGTAATCTCCTTCCTCTTCTGAATGAAGAATTACAAGCATTGCCGAAGATCAGAAAGTGAAATTAGATCCCAGAAAGTATGTGACAACTTCAATAAACCCTAATATCAAATTCCCTAAATATTGGGAATCTCCTTTCAAGCTTTTAGGTTTGAACTGTAACACAGCTCTGGGGGACACACTCAACAACTCCTTCTTACTTCAGAGCAAAATGTGACAGTACTTATAGAGGAAAAAAAAAATCAAGAAAAAAATTCACTAAAGACTGGTCTCCCAGTTTTGTCATTTGATAGAATCATACAATATCCCGAGTTGGAAGGGACCCACAAGGATCATCAAGTCCAACTCTTAAAAGATTGTTGCAATCTTTTCAGAAGTAGGTAAATATTAATGAATGAGTTTTACTGTTATCAAGTGATTTGTAACATTAAGTATAAAACCCAGGTATATACTAATTTAGTTGCTGTCTGTTCCAGTTTGGCCATGAAAGAACTGCTTTCATGACTATTGATTTTTCCTTAAACAGTGGGGACAAAATTCTGACTTCTCAGAAGCTCGGAAATGTCCCTGCAGCTGTGGTGTTTGCACAGTGCTTGGCCAGTAATACCTGTGCATAGTTGTGTACTTTTGCACTCATTTGTAGTAATTGTGGGAACAAATTCAGCATGGGAACAGGATAAATTCAGGGAAGCAGAAAGTAAGAAAGGGCAAAAGTAGAATTTCCCAGTTATTGTAGTGCTTGTCAAAGCAAATGGCAAAACTGACTGTCCATCGCAACAATTACAAGCCAAATAGACTCCAGGTATTAGCATCCTAGAGGCTCTGCTTGAACCTCTGTGGTGTTTTAGGTCACATAAATTCAACTAAAGATGTTACAGTTAGCAAAGAGACATTTGTTATCATGTTTAAAGAAAGACAGAGGAAATTCTCAGACAATGAGTTTGTTAAATTGTAAGTTATGCTGTGACTGTGCATCAGTGACAAAGGAAGCACAGCAGTTCTAAAATGTATTTGCCACAGCTCCAAGGCCTGGGGAAGGTTTCTAATATATCTGATCATGGCTATTTGGGACTGCAAGTGACCCTCTTTTCTTTGGGTTTTGGAGAGCAGTTTTGCTTATGTTCTGTAAGAACACAAGAATTGCAGAAGCACTTGTCTCCAGTTGTCTCCTTTTATTATTTTTAAACCTTTTAATGACCATATAATTAAAAAAAAAATCCACAGCACTTTGAGAACTATCTTTAACTTTGCTTGCGTATCTGAATGAAGTTACAGAATTGCCAATTTTTGAGAATTAAAATTCTTTTTTTAGCTTATATCCATTCTTACAAACTCTTCCTGATTATTGAGAACAACTATTCAAAACAGTATACAACACACTAAGCTTGTCCATATAATTTGATCCAACCTCAACCAGCACTCCAGTTAGTCTTTCTAATGTGGTTTCTGTTCATCTCACAGTGACATCATTGCCCTTCCATTCTTTTGTTGTTGTTTTTAATAAAATGATGCTCAAAGTGACTCTTAGTTCCAAAAAAAGAAACCAATTCCTAGAAGTAATTTTTCATTAGGGCAAATAAAGTGCTGTGAATGTACGCATACACTGTATCATGTCAACGTGTTAAAAAAGAGCTAGGGAAAATGTACGTCTGCTCCAAGTAAAAGTACAGGTTTCCTCAGAGTGGGGTTTCATGGCATAAGTGAAAAGAAAATTAATATCATACAGACTGGAGAGTTGAAAAAAATCTGCTGTTCAAAGTGGCAAATATTTAGATTGAAACTCTGACTTTTAGCATGTGGAATTTTTATTATGTATGAACCTTAGTAAGTTCATTTGTAAGCCATCTTTTTAGCTAAACATCTATAACCAGTATGCAAAAAGTGAAAGTTTTCAAGTCTTACTCTTTTTAAAGTCTTCATAAAGTTTTGAAATTGTCTGTTGAATGTATCAGAGATCCTCAGGAATCTAAATAAATAAAAGAGAATTTTCAAAACTTCTGAAAAGTTTTGGAAACAAGTCATGATACTAAAATTAGAAATCTAAGTCTTTCGCTGTTTGTTTTGAACTGTTGGTGTTTAAATATATGAATTATGCATAAAAGTAAAACATTTTCTGCATTGCTTAAGTATAAGGGAACGTACCTTGCAGCATCTGTTGAAAGCGTTATTATTTGTATGCTTTGGTGATTTTTTTTCTGGAAAGTTCCACATGTATGAGATTTCACAACTTAAGGTTAACAATGAAAATAAAATCCATCTCCCATATTGAAAATAGAATATTATGGCATTTTTCTGACATGATTAGGGTATGTTGTAACTAAGGTTGAGAAAAATGGTGCATCTTTCTTCATAACTAAATGCTACCTGTCTGCTGTAGCTTGCTAATTTTCTCTGAAGCCAACATCTGCTCCACACCTAGCAGCCTCCTACCCAGCTCTGCCTCTCTGCAGTTGTATTTTCTGAAATTTGGACAGAGATTTCAGAACCTGTGATCATCTTTGTGGGAGCAGATACTGGCTCCAAAAAAAACACTGGAGCACTTTTTTTTGTTGTTGTTGTTGTTTTTTTGCAAGTTATGGATGACTTTGAGATTCCCAGCTGGGTGGTGATGTAGAAATCCTGCACGCTCTTGATGTTTATCACTGACCGAGATCTGGGCAGGTACTGGATAGAGAGATGACTCTGTCTGGAAGGCAGCAGAAAAGAAGAATTAATGGGAATTTGGAAGAGGAAAAGAAGAATAGCTGGAGCAAAAATGCTCTGGAGAAAATGTAAACACAAAAAATGTGTTAACTATACAATGTCTTTCTCCAGCATGCATTTGGGAAAGGCACATGAACAGGTTTAGAAGACTTCATGTTGTTACCATTTTATTTTCAGGTCATTTATTTAAGTGTCATAAAGAACATTAGCTAGTGGTTAGGGACTACAGTATCCATTATATTATTCCAATCATGTGGACAAGTTTATACTACATATGATTTACAATGGTCTTTCTGCCGTTAAAATTGTTATATTCAGGTACAACATTTTATACATGGTTGTATTTAGTAAAATCCAAGTGGCTGAACGCAGGGACGTCTTCCAATCAAAGTCCAAAAAATTAATGCTTTTACATGAACACTGTGGCTTGCAGCGAGAGCTGTTTATGGCTCTCTGCCTACATCCTTTATCATGTCTCCACTGTTGTTAGTAAAATATACAGAACTACTTTATGCCAAAACAATGGAAGTTAATGCAGATAACTTGCTCCAAAGTTAACCATCAAATAAATCTTTTTTTTTTTTAAACTGTTAAGCGAAATGGTGTTCTAAAACTTTTAAAAATTGTCAAGATGATGAATACTGTGTGTGTAATACAAGTAAATACAACAGAATTGATTGCACACATATGTCTTAAATAAAGGATATTAAATAGTTTATTCCAGAGAGAAATCGGTGAAGTTTTATCTAATATTATTAGAAACTCTGACATGACAGATCAGATTTATGAGGACTGAAAACTAAGAAAAAAACCTGTTCAGATACAGGAATGGTGCATTGAGGGGATGACTGGCTGGGAGATTAAACACAGACTGGGAGATACAGCATACCTAGGCAATCCAACCTTTAATGCATCAAGTAGTTCTTACAGCAATGATTTTTCAAAATCTATTAGTTAAATTTGATTTGGTAAATCAATACTCTTCATTTAGTCACAGACTTGGTGGTTTAGGGCAAATCCCTTAACCTATTTCTGCTTCACCTTTTTCCATGCATAAATGTATAAAAATGCATCCTCGCGTGGATGTGAGGTAGTTTAACAAAATTTTACATCTCTTCACAAGGTTTTTGCAAATCACAGTATGTTGGGCTTGTTGAATTGTCCCTTCTCTCCCCACAGAGGAATAACTGGGTGAAGTAAAATACACATTAAGATCACTGATGTGTCCTAGGGGATGTGTCCTAGCTTCATGACAGGCCAGTTTGAGGTGATTCAGCTTAGGCTGTTGCTTACCTGTGCCAGCCCTACAAAACTTAATTCAGAGCATGAGCCTGGTCTGTGCTTGGCAGTGGTCAGAGGGTTAGGTACCCAAACTGAGATCACGTCTCCAATGCTGACTTAGCTTTTAACAGCATATATGTACTGAGTAGCCAGGTAGACAGGAATACAGGCAGTACATGCAGGTTTCAATTTATGAGAGACAGTTAATGAAATTCTAGCTTAAATGTTATTAGCAACAATAGTCTGTTTTAAGTGCAAAGACTTTATTTGTGGAAGTGATGAGGTGAGAGTCTGAGGGTGGCTAATTTGCTGAGATTGGAGTTGTTCAACTCAGGCCATTTCGGAACTTGTCTTGTTTGTAACATATGTAATGGATTTGAGTGAGACGATCGAATGTGACTGAACTGTTCTGATTGCATCTGCAGAGCAGCTCCAGCGAGCAGTGAGAGAAGGGTGGATCTCATAGGTGATTTGGTCTGTGACTTGAAAATGCAGCTTAGCGTAGATAAACACAAAATTAATATGCCAAGGGACAGCAACCCAAATCAAAGAATACACATTTCGTGGAATAGTTACACAGCATACTGACTTAGGAAAGGGGATTTAAGGGTTTCAAAGAAAAATCCTCAAAGCGATTAGTCAAGTACAACTGCAGTAAAGCTCATATAGTGTGCTTGTGTTTGTATTTTGGTAGTAATTTCAAGGAAAAGGGTCTGTTTGTGTGTAAAGGTGCTCCATTGCAGAGTAGGATGGATGATTCCAGCATTTAAGAATATTTGTTTTGACAAAGCAACGGAAACAGTTTGTTCACAGCCCAGAAACAAGCTCTTACTGTGATGGGGCAAAACTCTGACGTACTGTGGAGGCGGTTGATAAAGTAGAGCAAGTGTTCGCCTTAGTAAACAGTTCAATAAACAGGCTATAGTGTGTAAACATTTGGAAATTAAAAGGAAACGGAAAATTTAAATGTCTCTACTTATCTGGAAGAACCATAATCACACTGAAAGGCATGTAAGTAAATAATATTTGGGTAAATTAGCTTGAGGTACAGACAGACATTTCGAGTGAGGATCCCATGATGACAGTGCATGTAGTCCTCTTTATGTTAACTCAGAAGAGTTACGTTTGAATGGAGGAGCTTCACTCAAGTGTTTCCTGAGCCAGGACTGTAATTCATTCATTCCTACTTTAAATCAAATAGTGAAACTGGATCTGCATAAAATGTTACGTTTATATATTACAAAAATTAGTTCAGTGGCCCAAATATAGCTGTATGCAAATGAATCCTGCTGTTGGAAGAGTTTTCTGCAGCACGTACAAAAGGCTTGCCTGAGCACCAGACACAAGAGCTGGTGGTGTTCAGTAGTGTCTGTGCTACCTTGGGAAGGTCATGAGCAGCTCAGCCTCAGCTTCCCTGTCTTCAGTGTTCATTACTCACACCTGGGAAAAAACATGAGGGTGGTTGCTTTTATCCCATGAATGGATGTGCAGCTAAATCCTTTCCTTTCCTCCTAGTTTTTTTTTGTTTTTTTTTTTTAATTTTTGATTCATCAAAATTTTCATTTCCAGATGATTGTTATACAAATCAGGCAAGGACAGTTGGATAAAAACCCACTTCCATTCCACAGGTACATGGCCCATGTTATTGGCCCATGTTATTAGACAACAAATAGTCTTTCTGTGTTAGCTGTCACTTACCTTTGATGAAGGAACTTGCTGGTGTCAGCCAGACATGGACAAGACTCACATTATATCAAACACCACTACATTTGATATTTATTAGCAAGTTTAGCTGTAGTCCTGGCAAAAATGCCAAGACTTTGACTAAGGAAACAGAATTGCCATTTTACTTCCCAGAGATGTTTGCTTCGTTTTATTTTAGTAGGGAAGTAGTTTT
>VXAA01006756.1:113682-128682 GCA_013399115.1 Anseranas semipalmata | reverse complement strand
TTGCATGGGTGTGATAAAAGATCACACGAAGAATCGGCGAGAATTTACACACGCATGCAAACAAATAGCCCTTATCAATTCACATGAAAGATCAGATAAGCCCATTATCTCGCATCGTACGTAACAGTGTGTGACAAGAGCATGGGGAAGGAGATACAGGAGCGCGAGGAACTGCGGTGGAAGTCACGATGAGGAAATTCAGAAGAAAAAAAATCTAGATTGCAAAAAATTATCTGCAGATTTCTGGTCTAAGGGAAAACGGTGTGCACAGAGATAGCGCTGTGCCCCACTGCCTGTTTTGAATGTAGAGCATCACTGAAGTCAAAGAGCTGATGAAATGAGTCTATGGAGAAAAGCTTGTTTCGTGCTCACCGTGTACCCATTGTTGCACTACCATGTGGCTGCCCACTGCAAGGACCTGGTCCCCTTTGCTCAGGAACAAGTCCTTGGAGAGGACATGTCTCTGATAGTACAGCCAATTTGCTGCCTTCAGGGAGGTGACAGCTGTTCATCAGTGAGCTGAGCACAAGTCCTCTGCAAACTGCAAAGGAGAGGAGCCTACAAAGGCATTTTTTTAATAGTAGCACCTTGTGACTCTTCGTCTCAGCAGTGCGATACAGAATTTGTGTAGTTAGTGTGTTCAGCTTTAACAGGCATTCAGAATTCAAAAGTACTTAGCATAGAGACTCTTGAGAATAGTTTGTTTAATACACAGTGAATCTATACCCAAGTCATATCTTGCTCACATTGCAGAATATTTTGGACCAAAGTTTATCCCATCAAGATTCAGATATGGAAAGGCAGCAAAAGATGAAAGAATAAGTGCTCCGCCTAGAAATCACCTTTGAGTACCTATTACTATTTTTAGTCTCAACAGGCATCCCCAACATTGTGAACAGCCTGCAGAGAGCACATGTAGAAGAAAGGGCCGTGGTCCTGCTTTTCCTTTCCAGGTGGCTACACATGCAACGTCATGTAAGGAAGGTAGAGGTTGAGCGTTTTCCAAAGAAAGTAGTCTGCTCGTGTCACTCACAAAATCCCCCACTTCAGGGAAATCTCAGCTGGCTGGTGTTTTTCTGCCCCCTTGTACTGGAAAGTAGCAGAGAATTTGGCTCCAAATTTGTGCTGAATGGGGAGTGAGTTCCTGGAGGGAAGCCTCATCTTTGAAAAGCAACTGATTCTGGCAAATTTAATCCAAAAATGTGAAAGTGTTGGATAGATAAGACAGACTGAAAACAAAGGCTTAAAATGCAAATGTTTATACAGCCTTAACTAAAAGGTACCAGATACCGTAAAAAGCCCATAGGATGTAAAATAACAGTTTTAAAATGGATACTTTTTAGCAGTGTGTAAGAAAAGTTACCTCATGCTCCCAAAGAACACTGTGTTCACCAAGGGTGCAGTATAGATGACAAATGGTGCATGAAACATTGCCGTGAAAGTGGACTTAGAGAGATCTGATTAAGTAGAAGCTGACACCCTGAACACCTAAAGCAAAAAGAAGATAGTCTAACTTCATTTTCATGCAAGCTAGAGTTATGTTTAAGAGCAGATAATAGTTTCTTTTGAGTAGCAAACAAGAAAGTTGATGAAATACTCCAGGAAGTTCAGATTTAAATGTTAACTGGAAGGGGAGTTTGGAAGTATGTGTTGTTCTTTCGTTGTTCATTCATTGGTGAAATCTAATCTTGAAACTTCTTCCAACAGCCAGGGATCTGGGATATTGAACCCTTCCAGTGGAAGATGCACTATTCCTTAATGATTGTTTTTGAGAGCTTGCAGAAATTTTGAGCATAAAGACCTCTCAGTTGTGAAGATTCTCCTCCTACAGTGAACAACACAGCATTACTTTTTCAATCTTTCCTGTAAAATGTTTTCTCAAAGAGCTATAAGTTGATAGTCCAGAGGAGAAGGCATCTCTAATTTTGATAACAGGAAAAAAAGATGCCTCTATAGGTACCTCTGTAACCTGCAGCTTAAAAGCCAGATATAATTTTGAGGAGCAATTTGTTATGTTTATAGTATGAGCAGAGTCTGTAGTAAATATTCCAAGAGCAGTAATGGCCTTATGAACCTCTTTTCAGTTCCCTTCCTGACCAGTTTCTGGGTCAGATGTGGATAATTGGAGTTTCAGAAGAACTGTCCTGAAGACACATGCTAAACATGAACCTATCAATTGTGAAAATTTTAGTCTGTAACAAACATTTCAACCCATAGCAAAGTGGCAGGAATTAAGTGAGCACTGTGAGATTCACCTGTGAGGCACTGAGAGACCTCAGTAATGTGCTGTCCCCAGAGGTGTGGAGCACCAAGATATTCCTTCCCAAATCTTACAGAAAACTGAAATATGTCATAGAATCATAGAATATCTTGAGTTGGAAGGGACCCACATGGATCATCAAGTCCTACTCCTTGTACTTGTACTACTTGCACTTGTATACAGTTTGTCTTTCTGTAAAACTTCAAATCTGTTACTCTAAAATCGGAGTATTCAGGATTTGATCTTGCAGGTGGAGAAACTGAGGCAGAAAGTGAATAACCAGCTTTTGCAGTACAGTGCACGAAATCATGTGTACCTTTTGAGATGTATTCTTGTTGCCCAGCTGTGATGCCTCTGCCCAAGCTTCCTCTTGCTTTTCCCATTCAAGTTTCAGGTAACTGCTGCCATGGGACAGAGAGGAGCAATGACATCAATGTTTAAATCAGGTACTTAAATTTTCATTAGCTGGTAAGTCTGATGAGCTCAAAGTGGAGTATTTTTATCTTTCCAAAAGATTGTGTTTCTGCAAATCATACTGGAAGATACACAGAGTGTAGTGAAGGATTTAGGTTTTGAGTGGTGTTTTTTCTTGTCTGGTTTCAATTGCCCAGGCTGCTGATTAATAGTTGGAGCATTTTGCTCATTTGGTATCAGCAGTGTAATAAAGGAGAGGGGAACTATCTCAGAAATACAAGGAGCTAAAATATTTTGTGATCTGTTCTCACTCAGATGTGTACTTCAAATTGCATTCCCTCAGTTCAGGGAAATAATTTCAGTTACCCTGGTCACAGTAGAAAGCAGTCCTCTTTTTGAATGCCTTTTTTCATTAATGTAGATATGTTTCTGAGATGAGAAATCATGTTTCTTCTAATTACAGTTACATGTAGTTAATTTCCTTTTTTAAAAGCTTGGTGTGAAAGGCAGTTTCCTTTAAAAAGGGGAAAAAAAGAAAAAGAAAAAAGTGATACAGCTGATGTTCCTGTTGCCTTAGCAACAGATTTATTTATTAGGGTCTGAAATGACATGAGTTAATATACCACATACCTGCTGATCGGCAAACTCTCCTATTTCAGCTCCAGTTGACAATTAAGTCCTGGACAGCTACAGCCAGGGGTTAATGTTACTCATTAGGAGAACTAGGTCATTACTGGGAAATCAAGGCACTTAAGGCAGCATGGATAAAATACAAAATTCAACATCTCAAGGAGTGAGGGGTTTTATGTTAATTAACCTTATTTTCCTTTCATTAAAAAAAATCTTTCGTATATGCGTATGACAGTGGATCAATTAATTGGAAAAAAAAAAAGTAAGCTGTAGTTTACTTTCCTCTCCTAGTTGTCTTCATTTCCTTTGGAAGGGTTTCATTATTTTATGGAAAATTCTTATGTCTATATGATGAGTAAAAAGGGTATTAAAATTAAGAAGGGAATCATCATGGAAATCAGCTTTACCACAAGGGAATGAGCAAATAAAAGCCTTGGAAATGAAAATAAATAAGCTTTGCTAATACCTCACCTAAGGAGCAGAATATAAGCCCATCAGAGCTTGGAGATATTTAGAGGTACTTCTTTGCTTCTTTATTAAGCAGTTACATAGTTATTTGACCTTCAGAAACCGAAACTTTAGAGAACTAAATCCAAGTTGTTGGTAAATATTCTATTTACAGAAAGCTGCTCAGTGGTGTAGCACACAATAACTCCTGTAGTTAGTAATTGGCTGCTGGTTTCCAGTAAAATTAAATATATTCTCTGAAAGTTTTATTAAGATATCTGAGTGGGAGTTTTAACTTGATAAGTCATAAGTGATTTAATAAAGCTCTCCTGAAAGCCTTTATTTACTAACTTTTAGCAGACTTCATTCTGATATTGGAGAACTTAATAGGCTGAAAAATAATCATATTAAAATAAAACTTATTTTTTTACTCACTGCTTCCCCAAATAAATTTAGTTCTTTCATTTCTACTAAGAACTGTACTTTCTTTTCTCTCTTTAAGCACTGTGGCCCAGTTCTGCTCCTCATTAAGTATAGAGAAATTTTGTGTAAAGCCTTTTTCCACTCCTGCAAAGTCAAGGTTAAAGGAACATCTTAACTGGGGTGCACGTAGTAAGAGCAGTAAGAGATTGTAAGAGCACTGTTACCTGCAACAGAAGCAAAACTCAAGCCCTTGGAGTGGTTTTCTGCTACAGGGGCTGTTTTTGCACTCTGAAGTACTCCACAGCCATGTGTTTCCATTTCCAAAGCCACCTTCACTTGATTAGTATAGCAATTACCTACTGGAAAACCCCAAGGTAGCTGGTGGGCATGGTGGTGAGCGTGACCCGTCGGAGGTGATCTCCTGCCAATGTCACTGTGCCTCGCGGACAGGAGTGTGGTGCAGACAGATCTACAGAGGAATGTGAAGGAAGCCCTTGCTGCTTAACATGTCAAACTGCTCAAACATGAACGTGTGATGGTGAGACAGAAAGAATTTTTAAACGTCAGGAAAAAAGGTAAATAACATGAAGATTCCGCTTAAAACATCACATGTAGAAACCTTCCTTCTTCATTCCCTCTGTACTACCCAGGTGCTCGTAGGGCAGCCACTTTAGTGGTGTCATCTGAAGACTGTTATGACAAATGTTTCAGCCATGGTTGAAAAACTGATTTTGAGTTAATGTAAGACTGGAAAATTTAAGATTATTTAAGTCTGGAGTCAATGTATCACAGTTTGCCATGAAAGCTCCAGTAAGCTTGTCTCTCCCCTTTTACATGATAGGAGACTCATTTTATGATGTCTTTTCTTCTCTAGGCAACTGCAAAATGCATTTTTTTAAGCAGAAATGTATGTGATCTGGTGGGACCAAGAAGTCCTTTCATGGATCTGAAGGAAGGGGGCTTACACTCTTCTACCTATTGCCATCAAAGCAATCTTTTTCTGTCCCATTCTCCCAAACTCATCTTGGCCTTTCTCTTTCAAACATCTTCCTTTTCTCTTTGCCAGGCTCAGTTCCATGGGCATGTCCTCCTTTGTATTCTGCTTGTGCAGCAAATTTGCATCTCATTTTTCTCTCCCACAGTTTTCCAACATTTCTCTGTCTAGAAGTTTCAGTCACCTTCCCTTCCAAGTTGGTCCCTGTTTGCTCCTAAGCCCTGTTGCCCAACCTGACTGTGTTGCCCTCTTGGTCTCTAACATTGGTTTCCTTACTCAATTTATCACATTTTTTCCCATATGAACTGGCCCGGTGTTACATCTTTTTGTCTCCCCCCCTTTATGTCTTCACTCAGCTCACTATTTCTTTGCCATGCTATTTTTTCACAGCTGGTCGTTTGGATCAGATCTTCTTCGTCCTGTCTGCATTTTGTGGCTCAGTTCTGAGAGTGTTAGTCAAACTAGAATAGCACATATTTCCATTACTGCTTTCTGCCCCTTCATCCACCCTCTTCGACCACTGTCTTTTTCTTAACCAAATCTTCCCCATTTATCTGTGGTTTCGTATTTTTAATGCATGTAAACCAATTCTTTATTCTGCAAAGTCCAGTAATGTTATTCTGAGTCCAGTAGAGGAATCATTGAAAGTGAAGACAAGATCTGCATTTTCAGCTCAGATGTTAGATCCTGCATGGGTTTTAGCAGCCTGACATGCGAAGGCAGGTCTTGCTCAGCTTTGGCCTGAGGTATGTCCAAGACACGTGGACTGTTCCATGACCAGGCACCAGAAGAAATTTTGCAGAGTCTTGGCTACATTTTTAGGAAGATCTTCACAAGGGCAACAAAAAGCATATCTTTGACACAAAATCAAACCACTCAAATATTCAGTTCTTGCTCTAAAACAAAAAGAGGCTTGTGAATACTTAAAACAGCAGCTTCTTTGAAATTTAATATATGCAAGATGTGCTTTGCAGTTTCATTTGGTAGTAGGATTTTTAAATCTTGTTCTTTGGATGTTCTGGAAAAATTTTGGCAGAATTTTTCTGGAAGGTCCAAGATAGCCTCAGTCCAGGGAAACATCATAAACAAGGACTGAAGGGGTTTTGTAATAAGTCTCTGGCAAATTTAGTAGATGATGCCACCAGCCCCCTTTGTAATATACAGCACCCATCACCAAAGTATGCGAATACCTTCTGAGAGACAAAAATCAAGTCGTTCACAAGCCAATGATCTAATATTCTTCCTTATTTTCACCAATAATGGGAGATTATGTTTCTTCTGTTTCTTCCTTCAGAGCTCTTTTAAATTAATTCCTTCTTCTTACTGCACTGCAGCTATTTGATTTTCTTCTCTCATTTCCTTCTTTTCCTCCCCTGCTTTCCTCTTCCCATGTTTTCACCATTTCTTTCTCCCTTTGTCTTCTATAATCTCTGTTTTTTCTTGCTTGCAGTTGTGTGAAAACTTGACTCAATGAAATGAGTTCATTCCTTGTTCTGAAAGCTGTGAAATTTGTAGTTGTTTTAATCTCTTTGAATAATGAGTTTCAGGCCTTGGTCTTGGTGCCAAGAAAGTTCCTGCTTAGGAGCTTCATCCTTGGAGAGGACAGCTTCACAAATCCCAGAAGGAAGGGTTATCTTAGGTACCTGTGCTAACTCCCCTCAGGGTATTACTCAGTTACCAGGACTTGCTTTTGACACAGACAGAGTATTTGGGGGATTACTAAGTAGTTGTAGTTTGGTGATGTGAGTTCACCATGAAAATCAGAGAGGAACAGCCAGCATCAAGACAGGGTCTTATACAGTGGGATTGCCATTGTCAGGCAAATGTGTAATAATGTATTTCTTAAGTAGTGATTTATGTTTGATTCTTCTGTTCTTCCAAGGAACCACCTGAGTAAATTCTTAGCCATTTATTATCATATTCATACCCATCTATTATTACTGTGGCATGATTTTTCATAGTATGTTGAATTGCAATAGGATACTGTGTATGGTTATCAGGGCTGTCAGGGTCACTCAGATTATTTTATCTTGCCTACGACTCCCAACAACAGGAAACCATTTGTTATGTTACCTTTGCAACACAAAAGGAAGTTCATTTACATTTTTTCTCAAAAAAACTATTTGGGGTAGTCCGTAGCAGTTACTAGATTCCATTGCAAATTCAACAGAAATGGTTTTCATCTGAATCCTGCACTTGTGAAAAGCTAGGTTCACTAATTTGGAGTAAAAGAAATGAAAAAAGGCATCTGAATGAAAGTGCATTGATTTTTACACCAAAGTAACTGAGACCAAATGCTGGTCTTTGTCTTCAAAGGTTAATCTCTCTTTAAGAAATAAGCAGGAGGCTCAATGACTGATGCTGATCCTGAGGTTTCTTTGGTTAGAGAATGTGCAATATTTTATTTTGATTTTTTTCTTCATGAATTGTGAGGGGAGAAGAAGAAGAATCTAAACAATAAACTCCCAAGGTTCTTTTTTTATGAATCTCTTCTAGATAACACAAGATAGGAGAAAATGCTTTTCCAGCGTAAAGCAAAATGCCACCCATTTTTCTCAGGCCAGCAATTTGAAAAAATCAGAAGGTAAAATACACACTCCTCACTGTAAATACGTCATGGGATATAATAGAAAATAAAACACCATGTTTTCTGGTACTGTTCAGCTGCTTTTTGCCTGTATACTGCCATCTTTGAATTCCTTGTCATGCACAGGTATTTTGCACAGGTGAGGATCAGAACCTTTTGTACTCGTAGGATCTCCAGATTGTTGGCTAGAATTTATTCTGTAGGGTCTTTTTTTCTGTGACACTTAGGCAAAAACATTTGTTTCTAGTTGACTCCATTTTCTATTAACTGAGGGGGTATTAGATATTGTGGTAACTTTTGATGCTGATGATGCCAGACAATGTTTAGAGGCACAATTACAGCAAAGACATTTTGTAAGCATATCAGCTGAAGAAGAAAACTCATTGGACTTAACTACATATTTACACTGTACCTCTGTCTCATATTGGAAATGTAAAAAGATGGAAAAATACTGTGATAAATTGAATAAATGGAAAGCAATTAACTTTTCCTTCATGTTTGCATTTTCATAGTTATTTCTTTTTCCCCTGTTTCTTTTCTAATAGCTCTTTTCTGGCAGTAATATTTCCTCCTTTGCAGTTATCATGAGCATTGTTACCAGAAATTTGGTATTAGAATTTTAATTTTTTCTGTCCCTTTTTTTTAATCTTAACATAGAAAATGTATATTAAAGTCATTTGATTTAGGAAAGTCCTCTGCCCTCCATGAAAATAATTACTTGAATGTATTTCATTTGATATGTTGAATAGGCTTGTAACATGAGTCCTCTTACTTTCAGACGAATATTATCCTCCAGAAGTATTTACTGACTCCGATCCTCACCACTCTTCTGTAAACGAAAGCTCCTCTAAAACCTTATCTTACAGATGGGGAAACCTGGGCAGAGCAGTCTCGTGGGAAATCAGTGAAATCAGTGTCAGGAAAAGACCAGAACTCTGCAAGTCTCTGTTTTGAAGGCCATGCTTATCTTTTTATAACAACACTGCTACTTTCTAACATTATTAGATTATAATAAACCTATATTCAAATATTGCAGATTTAATGTAAAATATCAAAGTGTACTGTAGTAAATAGTGTGATGCAGTGTTAAAATCACTGATGTTTTTCTGTAGGTTAGGTTTGGCATGAAATGGAGCCCCGTTTCTAGTTCAGCATTGTGCATTTAAGGACTGTACCATTTATTGATGTGCTGCTGTTCATTTCTTGAGAATGCCTTGGACAGATACAGGGTCAACAGGAGGCTGATGTCATATGAGTCCTCTTATCAGCCTGTGGCATCCTTCATCACCCTCCCCAAGTCTGTATTGTATCAGTCAAAACAGTAAAGAACCTCAAGTTCCTGCTTTTATCACCCAAACAAAGAACGTTACTGGGATAAAGGCACCTTCCAGCTCCTGGCTCTGCTTGCGATAGAGGTGCAGATCTCGCCTCGCAGCTCTCCCAGCTCTCAGCAGCAGTGACTGCCCATGCTTTTCTTCTCTTTCATTGCTTCAGAAATTTTAAGTATTACAAAAATTTTCAACGTTTTTCTACCTTCTCATCCTTGATTCTTTTGTTCTCCATCCTCACTGTACCATGCTTCTCTTCTAACATTGCTGAGTGTCTTTCTTCTCTTTATTCTCTTCCTGTTCAATTCTTCTCCTTTAATTACCATGCGGTTTTATTTTTGCTTCCTAATTTATATCTTTACTGATATTTTTCTGACCTTTTCTCTACCACTTATAGCGCTCTCAAATGCTCTCCGCATCTTCTATTTCCATCAGAGTCTGATTCTTCTGTATTCTTTCATTTCTCCCAACCATATAGCTTTTCCTTTATCTTTTCTATTTACCCTATATTTTTTTTCTCCCTTGGGTTTGGATATGCCATCATTTTTTAATTTTCAACTTGAGTATTTGTATTCTTTGATTTTTCTTCTCTTCTTGTGGTTCTGTCTCTTTACGGTCTTTTCCCTATCTTGTCTGCCCTGTGTGCTGCCAAAATCAGTCCTCACCTTTTCACTTTCCCAAAACTAAATAGACCAGCTGCAGTGAGGCTGTCATCCACTTTAAGATCTGGGTCTTAGAAACTTCATTTCCTTAAATTTAATTATTGATTCTGTGCTCAAAGACTTCCTAAGCCCCTTCCCTGCCCCTCACACCTTCCCTGTGCTCTGCTGCAGCCTTTCCCTGGCTGATGTGTCTTGTCCTCCTCTCTCCTCCATGGGTGTCCCAGCTTGCCAGTCCTCTGTCTCCAAAAGTGCTGCCCAACTTCATAAATAATAAGTGCTATTTCAGTGGCTTATTTAGCCATTTTCTGGCAATAATTGCAGGTAGCCAGGAATCTGTGCTTTAGCTATTGGTATATATCCTATAAAAGTGATAAAATGCTAGTTTGACTTCTGAAGATTTTGCACCTGTTCTAGTAATGACATTCAGGTGATTTTATGAAATGGGGAGGCAGAAGGAGATGCACCCAGGTTGGGGCAGCTGGAAGGTGGATCCTGCTGCTCTTTTCCCACTGATTTCTTACCTGGTGTTTACCACAGACTGCTCCTCTGTGATCTGGAAATAATGCTGCTTGTCCTCTCTGGGCTTTCTGGGTGCTTTACTTATGACTTTGTAGAAAATGTTTTGAATTGCTTGGATTTAAGGCACTGTAAAAAATGAAATATTACTGTGTGCCCTCACAATTTTGAAATCTCTACCACTCAAATGCTGAAAATCTGCCATGCTAAATGTCTTAAGAAGATTAAGATCAAGCTTTTTAATAT
Source organism: Anseranas semipalmata (assembly GCA_013399115.1). Classification (NCBI taxonomy): domain Eukaryota; kingdom Metazoa; phylum Chordata; class Aves; order Anseriformes; family Anseranatidae; genus Anseranas; species Anseranas semipalmata. The sequence continues at coordinate 118,175 of VXAA01006756.1, read as the reverse complement.
TGCTTTTAGCTGAGCTTATTTGTAACCCTTTCAGAATATGTCACACCTTGGGAGATGGCACGGCAGGACCGTTGTTATCACAATCATTACATACCCTTTATGCAGTATTTTCTGAAATATTAAGACTTTCTCTCTGGCTCAGCACTTTCATGTTACTAATTAACTTGCGTAAACCATAGTTTTTAAAGTTATTTTTTTTACAAAATAGACTGCATTCATTTTACCCTTTTGAGCAAGTTCTGTCTCTCTTGTACAACTCTTCTACTTTCTAATTGCGTAGCTATATGTGTCTTTCTCCAAATCCTAAATAACTGGGATTATCACCAAGTATGAGAAGTTTACATATACTTAAAAATTTAATTCACAGAAGACCATCTGGGTCTCTTACTGAATTTCACTCAAATTTAAGAGATGAATACGTACAAAATAATGTAAAGGTCCAAATTCTGCTATTTCTTTTTTTTTTTTCCACATCTTTTCCATCACTTGTCAGTGTGTAGGTATCCTGCAGCAGCGGGGAATAACTCCAGTTTAGCTGGTCTGTGTGTGTTCTCCTTCCAAGTCCAGCAAAGGGCAAGGCTCAGGGACTCAGGCTGAATTCACAAAATCCTTGAAAAGCAGAAGGGTGTTTTGAAAACTTGTGCCATTGATTGTGTACAGGAGCATCGTTGTAGTTGCTTTTTTAATCATTTTAGGCTGAAAAGAGGGATGTCAAGTCATCAATTAATCCTGACAGCGTCCTTCTGTGGTGAAAAAATAATACTGTCACACCCATTTTATAAACAGAAAATCTAAAACAGAGGTAATGGAGGCTCGATACTGATTCTACTGATACTGCAACCCTCCTATTCCTTGCCTGTGGACAGTCTTGAAAGTTTTGTTTCAGATTACAAGGGGAAATCACTGTAAGTCAGGATGAACTCTGGGCCATGTTCCCATACCCAGACCACTAAACCTCAGCCAGTTCTTAAGAGAGACTTCAAGTGTCTCTCTTAAAGCATGTTTGGGACACAAAAATAAAAAAATCTTGAGTAATCCTAGGTAAAAAATAAATTAGTGTGCAGTATCTAAACGTGGAGATTGAGCATCTCCAACAGCAGTGCTCTCAAATGAAAATATAGGTAAGAATAAGAAGCATATGGTACCTGTGTCCATTTTGTGGCAGTTTACAGCTGGAGTTAGGTCATTCTGATGTTTTCATGTTCTTATGATGAAATTTAGACTACATTCATACCATGCCCAGTTCTTACTTTTCCTTTACCAGATACGTATCCAATCCAGTAAAAATACATGAGCATTTCAAATACCTAAACTAAACAGCAAAACCAGACCCTGGAATCAAATTAGCTTAAATTTCCACAAAACATAATATCTTAAAAGAAAATTTTGTATTTTTATATCAGGCTTTTATACAATTTTGCACTTCTTCCTAAGGAAATGGAGTATATATAATTAATACTGTTTAATAAAGCTCCAAAATGCAACAGATGCAGCCAAAAGTGCACGTCATTTTGAGCAGATCTTTACAGAACAGACATTCCATATTGTGTTCATCTTTTTCCACAATCACTGCTATGACAATCTGGTGTGTTTAGCAGTTGTTGCTGAGTAAGGCAGACTGGATTGTATATGATTTTCTCCATGTCAGCCAAGAAACGCAGCACTCTTTGGTGCAGTGAAGAGTTGGTCTTGTACTAGTTAGTCCTTTCTACCAGGGGCAGCTACACCATTACTAACTTGCAGGTGTAATAGTACATTGAATCTGTAGGTGCACATGCTAGAAGCTTGCTGTAGGTCTTAACAAAGTGACTGAAAATAAAATGGCTGTGGTGTGGAGAAGTCGCAGGAACTGACAACTCAAACGGTATGACCTCCCAAATAGAAAAGCTACAAGGTTCACAAAATGTGTCACTAAAACCTCTGAGAATCATATAAAAGCAAAATATTTTCAGAGGGGATATGGGAGGAGGATCACCTACATCAGAAAACCCATAAGAAAGGCTCCAGTGCAGAGGAAACGTTTCCCCTTTCAGCATTCCTTCTGGGTGCCAAATTTTCCTTCTGTTCTTCCCCACCTATTAAACAAAGCTGCAACTTCCAATTCCTATCAGTTTTCCTAAATATGTGCAGCTTATGTGGCTTCTATGAGCTGCAAGGCTTCATGTTCTCCTGCCAGCTCCTTGACAATGTGGCTCCAACAGCATCCTCCACTTTTGGCTGCCTTTGGGACCCCTGGTCTCTTCTGGAAAGGGAGAGGGAAAGCATATCCTTTTCTGGAAGGACTTCTTGTGACTGCGAAGCCGATAGCGCGGCTGTGAAAAGTTTGGAAAGATCTGTGTAAGCGTCGTGGCTCTGTCTGTCGAGACTGCCTTCTCTGTGTACGTGGATGTTTCGTTCCACCTCGGGACGAGAAGCTGAGCTTTGCATAGTTCAGCATCGCGTACAAGGCATGCTTGTCAGGATCACCTATAGAGCACCAACAAAAACCTGCCCAAAAGGGAAACTGAGGCTAACAGGAAACATCATACTGCACTGCGCTGACTCTCGGCACCAACGCTTTTCTCCTTGCAAACTTTCACATTTCCAATAAAGTCATTCCCTCCCAGCCAAGTCTGAATCATCTGTTGTAATCCCACTTCAGCTCTTTCAGCTACACACTTGGAGGGAACTAAAATACTGGACATATATTTATACACATAATTTACCTGCAGAAACAGGTGGATATTTCAATCCAAGCAAACTAGTGGGCAGTTCTCGCTTTTTTTCAGCTGAAAAAAATTCTCTGTCCAAGTCAGTGTTCTTATCCACTTTGGTTACTGGAACCCCCGTGAAAACTCCTGGTTCACAGATGTGAAACAAATTAGGAAGCTTATGCTGTTGCATTCCTCTTTATTATTGGGAACAAAACAAATCTGGGAGATGTAGAACTTCTTAAAGTAATTATTGTCTGGCTTTCTCTTTTAAAAAAAGCAACTGACTCTGAGAACTGCACAGTTCCTGACAATTTTTCAGCCTAGGAAAGTCATATTAATTATAAGATTAATTTGTTTTAATTCCCTAAACCAAAAATATTGACTGAATGAGAAATTAACACATGTAGAGCTGCAGATGTCATTTGGCTTCAGATTTCCTGATTGATATAATTATTAATCTTTCATATAGCGGTGTGACAAACCTACAGATTCATTCTAGAAAATTAGTCTGTGAGGAAAGACACCAGAGCAGTTGAGCTGTAGATTTTCCCTTAATACAGGAAGGAGAACAGTGGAATTTTCTAAATAATAAATAAAACCAAAATATTTTAAAGGCATATGGCGCACATCTGTCTGAAATACAACAATTTAAAGCAGAATAATTAAATGCAAGATATAATATTCACCTTTGCGTGGGGGAAGTATCTCATTTCATCTTTAATGTGCCGAATTTTGGAAATTTAGATCATTTGTGGTATCTATTTAACCATTCATTCTGTCCTAGTAAAGACGGTAGGCATGCAAATTGTTTTTTTCCCTTTTTAAATAACCAAGTTTGTGTTTCAAGGCATTTACTGTCATACTTATACAAACCTTTAATATTATCTTTAGCTGAAATTATAAATAAATACAGGTTTCTTATTTACTGTTTTAACTTCCAGTTACCTCCTTAAAAGTCTAAAGGCAGAAAAAGCCTCGTATTAGTGCTTGCCTTCTTCACCTAAAGCACTGAAGAGATCAGAAGCTTTCCATTAGTACGTGGATTCATAAAATTCTAGTTTTGGAAATCCTATGTTTCTAGCAAAAGTTTTTGATTAACATATTGCTCCTGGAAAAGGGGGATAAGCTGTAATGGAGATTGTATACATATCTTTTGACAGGGAAAAAATAAAAATCATAGGTTTTCTTTTCCTACCTTTTCCTTTCTTTAGCGTGATTTTGCCTTCAGCTGGGTGAGATAGTATTCAGTCCTTCTCACTTTAAAAAGTTGGTAATTTAAGGAGTAAAGACATCATATGAGGATATAAGAATCTGATGAAACTGAGTTTTGATCCTGAGCGCTGGGTTGAGGAAAATATTCAACCATGCTGCATAAACAACGAGGGAATTTATGCAGAAGAGCTTTAGTCCCTCAAAGTAGAACTGAAGATAAATAGTGCTCTGGTAAACAGAAAACAATTCCACAAGTAAACATAAGTGATGCTGAGATAAGTTCTGTTTATTTCAAGGGAACATGACAAAGATCCTGAAACTTTCCTTAAAGTGCTGCTGAAACTGAAAGAGAAAGAACTACCTTTTCATGTGTCCGTCCTTGGAGAGTCTTTCACTGACGTTCCAGGTACCTTTTTTTCTTCTTTAATGTAAAGTTACCATAAAATAGATCTTTCCAGAAGGTATTTTCGTGTATGTATTTTCCTATATTGATTAAAAGAACATATTTAAAATCTTCATAGTTGTGAAACTAAACAATATTGATTTATTGTAAAATTAAAATTATTAGAGACAGCAAGCATTTTTCAT